>VMDR010003905.1:0-66169 GCA_007922815.1 Macrotus californicus | reverse complement strand
ATATGCACATTCAATAACCTCGATAAACTCCAAAAGGTGCACACAAAGAGACCCATATCCAGACACATTATAGTCAATTTAATGAGAGCCAAAAAGAAAGGAAAAATCTTGAAATCAGCAAGAGAAAACAACTTATCACATACAGGAGGACCTCAATAAGATTAACAGCTGATTTCTCATTAAAACAAGGGGAGGGCAGAAGATACTGAGATAACATACTTAAAGAGCTAAAAGAAACAAAACCTGGCTAAGAATTCCATAACTAGCAAAACTATCTTTTAACAATGAAGGTAAAATAATAATATTCCCAGACATATAGAAACTGAGAGAATTTGCTGCTACCAAGCTTTTCTTACAAGAAATATTAAAGGACTAAAGCAAATTAAAACCAGATGAAAACTCAAATCTACATGGAGAAATAAAAGACATGGTAAACATAAGTACATATGTACATATAGAGGACAGTATCAAAATTTTCTTGATAGAAAAGGTAAGCACATAAAACAATAGTTATAAAATTGTATTGTTGGGATTATGATATATAAAGACATATATGTGTGTATACATATGTATATATGTATGTATGTATATAAAGATATATACACATACACACGGCAAAAGCATGGAGAAGAGAGGGAGGAATGGACCTATTTTAGAAAAAGGGTTTGACACCAGGCAGTAATGCAAATTCAGAGGAGTGCCTTGTTGTCTTGAAAAATATAAGTGATGTTAATCTTTCATCAGAGTGACTGGTGTTGTCACTCAGCTGCCTCTGTAAATTAAAATCCCATGGTCACAGTCGTCAATACAATAGAGCACTCCACTGCAGAGCAACAGAACACCCATTCCTGTCAGGTGCACATGGACCACACTCCAGGATGGGCAGTGTTCCAGCCTGAAAAATGGTGAAGTATGTGTTTTCACAATGATGGAGTTTAATCAGAAGTCAACAATAGAAGGAGATTTGGGAAAGCCTCAAATATTTGGAAATTAAGCAACATATTTCTAAATAATCTATGTGTCAAAAAAAGAAATACAAAGACAATTAAGAATTGTTCTGAGCTAGAAAAAAATGAAAACAACATAAAAAATAATGGGATGCAGCTGGAGCAGTGTACAATATAAAGGAAAATTTATAGCTGCAAATGCCTGTGTTAGAACAGGAGACCTAAAATCAATAACTTAAACTTCATCTTTAAGAAAAATAGAAAAGGAAAAACAACCTGAACCCCAAAACAAGCAAAAAAGGGAGGATAATAAAGATGAAGGTAGAAATCACTGAAATGAAAATAAGGAAAAAAATTGAGAATGCCAAATAAAATTTAAAAATTGTTCTTTGAAAAGAGCAAAATAATTTTCACAAAATGTTAGTTTTACTGACCAAGACAAAAAAAAGACACAAATTACCAAGATCAGAAATGAGACATCAGTACCAACCTTTTAATAATTAAAAGGATAATAAAATACTTTGAAGACCTTTATGCCAGAAAATTAGACCACATAGGTTAATTGGGAAAATCCCTAGAAAGAGAAAAATTACTTAAGAAATGGAAAGTCTGAACGGATTCATAGCAATTAAATTGAAATAGTAATTTAAAACTTCCCATAAGGAAAAGCATAGAATGGATGTGCTCACTGGAGAATTCCAAGAAACACTGAAGGTGGAAACAATTCTTCACAAACATGTTCAGAAAACAGTGGAGGAGGGAACAAAGACTCCCCAGAAAAACTGCAGACTGGTGCCCCCCCATGTATGAATGTAAAAATCCTGTACAAAACCTAAAACAAGATCTTTCTGAGGAGATGGAAATGTTCTGAGCTTAAATTGCAGTTATGGAGGAATTACTAAATATCATTGAATTATTAAAAATCACTTGAAACAGCTGTATTCTGTGGTGTGAAAATTGTATCACAATAAAATTGTTACCAAAAAAAAAATAACCATGATTGGGAGAGGAGGATCTGGGCAGAACAAGGGTCCCTGGCAGGATGCGGGTGGGGGTCAGGCGGGTGCATAGGCAACTCTGCCTCAGGACAGGAGGAGGTGGTGGGTGCTAGGGCTCAGATGGGGTGGAGAAAGGCACGTGTAGACTAGACAGCTGGCCTCAAAGGGACATGGGGTTTGGGGGGCAGGGGCTAGGGAGCACTGAAGACGTGCAGGGTTTGCGGGGACTGCCTAGGGACCTGGGGGAAGGCATGTGGGGAGCACAGAGAGTATGGGGTAAGCATAGTGCACGGGTGGGTGGAGAGAGCATAGAGGTCATGGGGGTTGGGACGCTGGACATCGCATTCCGTGGACAGAGGGGTCCACCACAAAAACATCATGGCTCCAGGTGCCCCCAGAACGCCTGGCTGGGATGCAGTCCTCGGGACCTGAGACATAGGGCATCTCCTTAAAGTCTGACCACAGGCTGCAGTCAGGGTGCATCTAGGGCAGGTCTGGCCTGATTCCACCCGCACCCGCACCCGGAGTGATGGTGCATGCTCTTCAACTGGGAATTTACCGAACTCGCTGAATTGTCCCCTTACAGGTGAAGTGAGGGGACCTGAGAAGCAAACAGTCAAGTTATTTAAAACCCAGCTCTGTTCCGGCAGTCCTGCCTCTCTCCTCCTGACTCCGTGTGGAATGGGTGCTACTGCACAGACTTGCTGTCAGATTAGCTAAGATGTGTGGAATGGGAACAAATGAAGAAAGATGCTCCGTCTTAACGCGATCCTGTGGAATGCCCAGGAAGGGGCAGAAGAGGGCAAAGAAAAGAGGACATCAGGCACTGACACCCACTCAGGCCCAGCAGCTGTCTTTATGTCTCAGATTTTCCTTTTACCACACACACCACGCACTGGGACTGGAGCAGTCACACACACCTCGGGGTCCCCCCTACACATCCTGGTGTTTCCTTCACAGTGCTGGTCACGCCCAGAATGCTCACTTAAAAATGATCACCTGAGGATATGTTTATTGACTTCAGAGGGGTGGGCAAGAGGACAAGAATCATTGACGTGAGATAAGTATCGATCTGTTGCCTCCTGCCTGTGCCCTAAATGGGGAACAAACCTGCAACCCTTTGGCATATGGGATTCTCCAACCAACTGAGCCACTCAGCCAGGGTCAGAACACTCACGTTTTAAACTGCTTTCCTCAGGCTCCCCACTGCGGGCCTTGCCATCACATCAGCAGGGGGTAGAACTTCTGGGCGTGAGAATGTGGTAAGCTCGTGGAGAGCAATTATGGGATGGAAGCCTTGGTACCTGACCACATCTTACATCTGGCTCCCTACCTCCATCCAACCTTATTTCCCTCGAGATTCTCATGACAACCTGAGAGCTGCCAAACAATTACTATGGGACTCACCCACTGCCAGTGCAGGAGACACCTACAGTAGCGCAGGGCAGAGGTCCCCACCCTCTGGGCCTCGGACCAGTACCAGGCTGGGCCTATTAAGAACCAGACCACACAGGTCAGCTTGAATGTAATGCACGTGAATCATCCTGAAACTGCCCCCTCCCCCCAAAGGAAAAATTGTCATGAAAACGGTCCCTGGTGCGTCTGAGGATCGTCGGTATAAGGGACACCTGCTGTTGGGTGCAGGAAACACCAGCTGCTAGTGTAGAAGACACTGTTGAAGTAGGACAAGCTCACCAATATTGGAGATGCCTACTGCTAGTATTGGAGACTCACTGCTTGTTGGGACACGTCTTCCTAGTCACTGAGTTAGCTCTGTGGGCAGGACCTTTTCTGTTCACTGCGGTCTGTGGTGCCCCGAAATGTGAAGGACCACCCCATGGCCCATTGGCTCAGCAGGTAGAACACATGCCAAGTGCATTCAGCATGTGTGGATGGGCATAAAATATGCTCATTTCTTCTGTCGCCTCGTGGATTGCTGAGCATTCCACGCCAAGCAGCACCGTTTGTCAACAGGAACATTTGGGCTGGAAGCAGCTGACAAGAAACAGTAGAGAAGCTGCAAGCCCTACTTCCCTAAAATGTGATGCCCCTCTCTCCAGGAAGAACTGAATCAGCATGAAGTTGGCTCTGGGAAATCTACAGAACCCCCTAACCAGCCTTCCTATCCTCCTGTGACAAGAGGGTGTAGAAGCCAGAGTTCTAAGCTGCTGCTGGTTAGTTGACCTGGGTTTCTCCCATGTGCATGAGGTGCATGTGTTGACAAACTTTTTCCTCATTAATCTTTTATTACAGGGCCACAAACAAGGATCACATGGGTGATTTATTTCCCTCCACTCACACGGGTGTCCAACTTTGCTCCAGGGCCACAGCCTCGGTGTCTGGCCTGCTGTTCTTGGGTGGTCATATGTTCCTCACCCCATGGGTGTCCCACTTCCTAGGTTCCAGTAGCCATTTGAAAGTCCCTAACTTTAAAGTGCAAATCTTGCTCCAAGCAGGAACCAACCAGTATCCTCAGATTCTCAACAGGCAGTGAAAGAATGGGCAGTGATCTGGGGAGGGATGGGGAAACTTCCCCAGCCAGAAAAGTGGCAGACTCCTGGCTCCACAGAGGAAAACCTCCCAGGTATGTAATTTGAATGAATTGTGAAGATACTCAAAGCAGTACATACATAAAATAACAAAAAGTCCAATGGGAGAAATAGTAAATTGAATAATTAGCTATTGCACACCATGGAACCTAGAACTGTTGATTTGATTATTCAAAAAAGAATTCTGTGGTAGCTGCATGAAATGACCAGGCAGCCGTTGTGTTCCCAACTGTGCTGTGAGAGCTGGCCTCAGCCATACTCTCCCGCCCCCTCCTCAAGACAGTGGGATCACAGACAAAACATTAGTTTATTTACTCTGAGAGTGGTCCTTACAACAGGTAAAATCATCTTGGGGTACAGAGATGCTGCACCATGCCTTCTTGTGAAGCAGCACCGAAACAAACCAAAACAAATCCTAGATTCTGTGAGGGGCAGGTGTGTGTAGCCTCGCCTCTTCTCCAGGCAGGGCCAGAGCATCTCTCCTGAGCTAGTGCTCAGCTCTGAGGCAGGAAGCAGCACACTGCAGAGCCTGGAGTGGTCCATGCTGGAGGGCTTGAGGGACTGCACCCAAGTTCTTCAGCCCCCTTGTGTAGCACTTTTTGCTTCAAATGCCCCCCTCTCCTGAGGACTGCTGCATCCTGATAAATGAGGTAGCCACACCCAGTACTATTTTCTAGGACCAGATCCTAAGACTGTTGGGTTCGCCTCCCAGCCTGCAGCCTCATAGTACAGCAGCTCTCTGGGGATACAGCCCTGGGGCTGTTAAAGGCTCAGGCTGAAGCCCCAGAAAGTTCCACAGGCCCTGGTGCCTCACCTCTGACCAGCTGGACTCATGCAGAGCTCCCAGGACCCCTTACTCAGACTCTGCACCACTGACGGGGGTCTCAACAGTGGATGGCCATGGAGGGTTCCCTGGAAGATGTCACAGGCCCTGCATATGCTTGCACATGGCTTCCCAGAAACTAGAGAGGTCTTACTACGCATGCAAGACAGCACTGAGAACTCTTGCATGGCTCAGGACACCCTTGAAGAGCCAAAAGCAGGACAAGATCCTGAGAGGCCTGCTTACTGGGGAGCCATCCTGTCCCCATGCCCCGTCTTGGGTGGGCAGATCGTCATGGGGGTAGGGCTGCTGGACAGTGGTGAGAAGAGGGCCCGCAATGTCCCTGAGAAAGGCGTTTGGGGGAAAGCATACAGGAGTGACCCGTCAGTGGCGCTATAGAAAGCCAGGTGCCCAGCCTCATAGTCCAAGAAGATGCCCACGCGCTGGGGTGGGTCTCGCAGGGGGGCAAAGGCCCGCTCAGAGGAGTTGTAGGAGCCTCCCAGGAACACCAGGATCCAGAAGCCATTTCCGGCGAAGAGCTCGCCCTTCTCCTTGCGGTTGGCATTCTCTCTACAGACACCCAGAGCCCAGCTGGCCCGCTCGCCCACCTCCACCTCCCAGTAGTGGCGGCCAGAGCTCAGGGGTTCCCGGCCTAGCACGCAGGGCCCGGGGTCAAAGCGTTCAGGGCTATCCGGGAGGGGCTGCCGCAGGTCCCCCCGCCGCACACTCTGCATGTCCTCCGACAGGACCAGCTCAGGGTTGGCAGTAGCAGGATCCAGTGTTACGTCCCCTGCAGACATAGCAGTCAGTGGTCACCTCCTGGGCCCCTTCCATCAACCTGTATGAGGTCTGCCCTCAAACATCCTTGTAGCTGGCTAGAGTGACTGGCTCCCCTTCCTGTGTTTTCTTCAGAAAGCTCACCTTACCACTTGCAGCTGCAACTCAGGATGTTCTGGAAAGCTGCCCCACACTGCCTTGTGATTCATCCTCCTGAGATTCAGGAGAACCTGAGGGCTTTCTATACCCACTTCTTCCAATCCCCAGAATGTTCCAGCCCAGCTTTCATACTGGGCACTCAGGCCCGGGGCCCACGCAGGGGCCCTGACACCTAAGGGACCGACTACCACTTTTCCTAAACACACCAGGGAAGCCACTCCCTCTGGACCAGAGCCGTCTGACTGGCTAGCCACATACTCCCGCCACGCACTGTGGCACCCACCTTGGAACCTCCGCAGGGCCTCCACCAGCCCTGGGACCCTGCACACCGTCCTCATCTCCATGGGCACCACCTCAGGCGGCTGCAGCTTCACATCCTGGACCCTGGAGGGGCAACCAGGCATCACCCCCAGGGTAGGCCCCCCCGCACCCGACCGCCTTCCCTAGGGAAAGGCCGGGCTCCTACCTGCGCAGGGTGTCCATGATGTCCTGTGGGAGAGACATGTGGTCAGTGCTCGTCACATGGTCCTGGCCCCCCTAACCCCATATGGTCTAACTGTCCCTGGTCTGTGCCAAGTGTGTTCAGTCATGGGGACACTGAGAAGTTGGGATGCAGCCAGCCCTACAGACCCAGCCCCTTCCTTCCACAAGGGGTGTCTGGTGGCCAGCTCACCCACCCAGAGCCTGGAGTACCCTCGGGTGCTGGGGACAAGCAGGGTGGGGTCCAGGCCTCCAGGGGAGGGATACCAGCTCTACCTCAGCTGGGAGCCTAGCCTGCATGTGCCCAGTGTTTCATTTCTCGGCAGCCTCACCTGCTCCTCCTGCACCGTCAACCCCCCAGGCACCCGCCCAGCCTCCACTCAGTCTGACTTCCAGATACGGCCTTTTTGCCTAGGTGCTCCTCTCCCAAATCGCTGCACAAGTGTGTTTTATTCAGTGTCACTGGCTAACTGTAGCCCCCACATCTACCTGTTGGAGTCCCAATGCCCAGGACCTTGGACTGGGCTATATTTGGAGACTGGGCTTCTTAAAGAGGCTATTAGGTTAAAATGATGTCACTAGTGTGGGACCTAATGCTTGTGACCAGCGTCTTTACAGGAAGAGGAGATGATGATACATACACACACATAGGGACAACCATATGCAGACACAGGGAAGATGGTGGTCTACATACCAAGGAGAAAGGCCTCAGGAGAACCAGCCCTGCCCACATCTGGATCTCTTATTCCAGACTCCAGGACTGGGAAAAATAAACGTCTGTTACTTAAGTCACCTGCCTGTGGCTTTTGCTACACAGCCTGGGCTGACAGAGACACTCTGTTATTTGGAATGGCAGCTCCTGGCAGCAAACAGCTTGTCTTTTTCTGTTTTTTTTTTTTAAAGATTTTATTTATCTTTAGGGAGAGGGGAAGAGAAGGAGAGTGGGAGAGAAACATTGATGTGAGAGATACATTGATCAGTTGCCTCTTGCACATGCTCTGTCCAGGGATCGAACCTGCAACCCAGGCATGTGCCCTGACCGGGAATTGGTGACCTTTGCAAGATGATGCCCACCTCCTGAACCACATTGTCAGGATCTGTCTTTTTAGAGCGCTATCTAGGTAACGGCAGGGACCCAATCCACTTTGTCAATCAAATGAACCCCAAAAGTGGTCTAACCTCACTGTACAACAGCTACCAGGCCAGATACCAGGACACAGAGACAAGTAAGACGTTGAGCCCAACGAGGGCTTCCTTTGGGGGGGTGGGGGCAGATTTCACACACAGTTCTGTCTGGGGGACATGGGACCTGCCAGGCTTCAAAAAACAAGGGAGACTGGTGGGTTTCTGAAACCTGAGGATTCATCAGGAGATAGTGAAGGCCTGGGAGAGGCATGTGCAAAGGGCCTGGGTTGGGCTGGGTACAAAGCAGTTAGAAACAGCCATCCTTGTTTGTTTTGCTGGGTGCTGGGAAATAGGGCACTCTTGGCTGTCACAAGGCCTGGGGCTGCCCTCACCACTCAGGAGAGGGATGGAGTAAGGGCCCCTCTGCCCAGGGGCAGGGTGGAGGGGCCTGGGCCTTAAAGGAAGGGAGTTGACCTCTGTGGAGACCACTTGGCCACTCTGGGCAACTCATATATGTGTCCTATTAGGAAAATGATCTCTTCCCATAGAGGATGGCTGGGGGAAGGCCTGGAGGGACACCCAGGATCCTAGACTCAGGTTTAGCTGGGGCCTTGGGCGGTGGGCTACTAAGTCATCCAAATTTTCACTTCCTTCACTCCCCCATGGAGTTCTTGGGACAGGCGCCAACAGTAGTTCTCAGTGGGGTTCAGGATTTGTATCCATTCTCCAGCCATGCCCATAGGGACCCACAGTCATACCTGGGATACTGGTCCTGCCCTCATCTCAGTACTTCACAGGGAGGACACAGGAGGTCCAGAAGAGGCCAAGGTGAGATGGCTTGCTCCGCCCAGGGCTTCCTCTTCCCTGCCAGCACCCTATCCTGGCATCCCATCTGTTCCAGCCCATGTTCCCACTCCAGGCATGCTCACCTGCAGCAGCCCCAGCGCTGGCAGCTGGCAGCGCCCCTCCAGCTCAGCGACAAGATCAGCCAGCTGGGTGCTCTGCTGTCCAAGGCGGGCAACGCTCTCCTGCAGCGGGGGGAGCACCTCCAGCTCCTCCTCCTCCAGCCTCTGTAGCAGCCGCTGCTCTTCTTCCACCAGGAGACAGCGCAGCCGCTCAAACTCTGTGCGCACGTTCTGCCGCTGGGTCTCCACCATCTTCTGCATGGGGCAGAGGGGGATGGTTGAGGGTCTGGAGCAGGAGTGATGCCTTATGAGAAACATTAGTGTGAAGGGCAGGTGGCACCCAGCAGTGGGCACACCAGTGCTCCACCCCTCCAGCCCTGGGACCCAGGCACCCAGCCACCTGCCTGCCACAGTGCACAGATCTCCTTTGCCTGGGCCTGAAACAGCAGTGCGTCCTCCATTTGCTTCTGCAGGTGGTTCAGGGACTTCTCCAGCTTGCCCTGCAGGGAGGTATGGCCAGCCAGTGACCCTACCCAGCCCCAGCCCCAGCTGAGCCTAACTTGTCAGACGGGAGCCAGTGGTGGGAAACTGAATGGGACACAAAGGACAGAGCAAACTGAATCTGCTAGGAGTTGCCTCCTCATGGCATGACCTCCCACCTCCCAGACCAACCTGGCCCCCTTGCCTGTTTTTTCCTTTCTTCTACCTTTCCTCGCCTCCCAGCAACCTCTCCAGCCTGATTTCCTGCTGCGTCGCAGCCTTCTTTCCTGCACGTCCCTTTGCTTCTGTGCCTGTCCAGGGCCTGCCAAGGTTCAGCTTCACCAGAAGAAACAAAGGGACACTTGGATCTGGCTGCCCTGGGCCTGATCTCAGGCGACACCCTACTGTTGACTTCAACCCTATTTACCGCCGGCTTGCTGGGGCATCCTCAGCATTAAGACAAAGTGGGCACCAGGGCAGTAGATGTGGGAAGAGCCCTCTACCTTCCTTCTTTCTGCCTAAAGGAAGGACATGAATTTCCCATGAGAAGGGTGGCCTCCTTGTACTAGGAAGGGGACACATTCCTCAATGGAGATGAGGTGTCATTGTGAGTGTGCCTGAACAGACCTTACTAAAATAAAGCTGATCCTCCAGTGGTTCCCTTCTGTATTTCCTACTTCCTTTTCCATGAGTTATTGGCCCTAGAATCCCAACCCGTGTCCTCTGTCTACTCACTTCTCCACAGTTTATCATCCTCTCTCAAAATGGAATATAAGCCCTTGAGTCTAATCCCTGATTTTGGTTTTTTAATTTTCTATAAACTCATACCATATAAAATGTAAAAGACTAATAAAACTATGTCTTTTCATCTGTTAACCTGGTGTCTGTTGTCAGATTTATTTGCAAGCCTCACTCATGAACCTAACAGAGCAGAGGAAAAGGTTTCTCCTCCCCCATAGTGGGGTTAAGTGCTGCCCTCTGAGACTATCAGACCAACTAGAAGGAGCCTCTGGAGAGCTGCTGGTCACTCTCTGCTCTCACGGTCACTTTTGCACCCTTATCAGGGTGTTGGGGACAGAAGTGCAAACCTGAACGTGAGCAGACATTCCCGTGTGCATGTAATACCTCAAACTGAGAGGACAATCAGCAAGACAAGCTCGATGACATGGACTGGGGAACAGGGATATTCTGGTGCCCCACAGCTTGTTCTAGGACAGTGATCAACTGGCCAGGTGTTCATTCTAACGCTGACTAAGCTCTTACATGGCACACCCGGGCAAACACAGGCTACCAGCTGTGACGCAAAATGCAAGCCCATGCATCAATACCTGGGTTCCAGGAACAAACCCTTCAAAGGCAACAAGCCAGGTGAGCTGTTTGTCCTGGGGCCCCCAGCAGAGGGAGGAGTGCTGGTGTGGACCTGAAGGAAATGCATTTCTAGAACAGCAAACAAAGCTTCTCCGCCTGGGGTCCAAGCCCTGCTGAGCCCTCGTGTGTCAGATGGCAGTGGTGGCCCCAAGTACTCCACACCAAAAGCCTGACGGGTCCTGGTGTCTGCCTCCCAGGGCAAAGGCTCTGTCCCCCATCGTTCCCAACGTGGGGCTCCGA
This sequence comes from Macrotus californicus, assembly GCA_007922815.1. Lineage (NCBI taxonomy): Eukaryota > Metazoa > Chordata > Mammalia > Chiroptera > Phyllostomidae > Macrotus > Macrotus californicus. The sequence goes on along the minus strand of VMDR010003905.1, from coordinate 55,318 downwards.
AGCAGGTCCCTGCCTGCCTCCCGGAGTCTCTTCTCACCAGAACTTCTTCTAACCCCACCGTGGTCCCTGGCCACAGCACACCCTCCCCCACAAAATGACAGTCCTCATTTGTCCCTCCTGATGGAAAGCCGCCTCTGAGGTTCTCTTCCCACTTCCTCCTGCTCTGTACTACATCCCGGCCACTGTTCAATCAATCACACCTGCTCAATACTGGCCCCAGACGGTGGGCCCTCCCACCGTCACCGGGGGATCTCGACCTTAAAGAGAATGCCTCCTTTCCCCAGGTCCCCACGCCGGCTCCCCAATGGTGAGTGGTGCCCTAGCCCTGTGAAAGTGCTGGTCTGGGTCAGGCTGAGGCCCCCAGCAAACCCCAGGCCAGACCGCATTCTCTCGACCAGACCCATGCTGCGCACAACCCACCCGTAGCAGGCCACATCCCTGTCCCCGCCCGCTCCACGCACCTTGAGGTCCTCGGCTGCGTCCTGCAGCGGACGTACGCGGTGCGCCCAATGCTCCCCGGAACGCTCGCAGGCCGCGCACAGCAGGCGCAGTTCGTCGGCGCAGAAGGACGCCAGCGGCTCGCGGTGCGCAGCGCACACGCCCTGCGGGACAGGTGACGGCGGGTGCAGGCGCCGCGCCATCTCGGCCATCTTGGCGACAGCGCGGTTGGGCCGCAGATTCCGCTGCGGGGACAGCTCACGGCACTCGGGGCAAGCGTATGGGCCCTCGGGCTGGCCCCAACAGCGCCGGATGCACTCGCGGCAGAAGTTGTGGCCACAGTCTGTCATCACCGGGTCCGTGTAGTAGTCGAGGCAGATGGCGCAGGTGGCCTCCTCCTGAAGGTTGGTGGACACGTCGGTGGCGGCCATTGCGCAGGGGAACGGAGGAAGGCAGCGCTCTCCGCTGGGACTTCGGGGAGCTGGCAGAGACTGAAGGAACTCTGGAAATCTGTGGGCGCTGGGCCTCTGGTAACAGGAGACGCAGGAGACACCGCGCGCCGCGGCTCCCGGGTGCGGGAAGGAAAAGGAGCCGTGGCGGAAGCCGGAAGCAGCTGGTTTTTTTTTTTTTTTTTTTGGAAACCCGCTTTAGTCCCGGATTGGTTGTGTTCTGTCACGCGGCCCACAGGCGAGACCGAATTGGAGGCTGCTCGCCCGCTGACCTTGCATCGATGCTACCGCCCGTGTGCGGTTTTTGTGGCTCCTGCTTGCTCAGCCATGGCGCAGCCTGGCCACTTCCTCAGGTTCGGGTAAGGATGGGGTGCAGCGGCCTGGGCGGGGCATCTCGCCCAGTCACCCGGGTCTCCGCGCAGTGCGGCGACCACGAGGCCTAGGGTGGCCCTGAACCGCCTCCTTGTGCCCTCTGGCGCGTGCCTCAGGCAGGATACAATGTGGGGAGGGGCTCTGCCCGTGGGGATTCTGGTCTTATTGGGGAAGGAGTGCATGACTGGAATGCTGGGGTGCTAGTGGCTGTTACAGGGCTGTTAATGCTCCTGAAACTGCGAGCGGAGTAGGGAGTGAAAGGAAAGGACCCCCCCTACACACACCCATGATCCTTACTCTTTGAGTTTTACGCCCGTTCCCCTGCAAGTGCAACTTAAGGGACTGATGTGGTGGGCAGCTCTAAGGTTTTTATGGGTTCAGCTTGAAAAGTCATACTTTCTTGTTTCCCTTGGGAAGGGCCCGTACATGGAATTGCTGATGACGGAGATGGTGAACCCCTCAGGCCACAGCTGCACCTATAGTGCAAACTCGGGCGGCCCCAGTGAGTGGTAGGTGAAGGGGGATATGATTGCAGAAAACTACATTGCACTGGCCTTGTTCGTAGGTATGTACTGAGAGACTGGTACCTGTTCCCTCAATGAGGCACCTGAGAATACAGTCTCAACATTTAACTGCTTTAATCACAATTAGATTCTGGCTCCAGGAGCCCCCTGGAACCACCGTGGGTCTCCACCTGAGACAAGCGTGGCCGGTGGCCACACTGAGCAGGACCGCCTCACCCTCTGGAGAAAGTGTTCGCTCCCTGCCTGCACGCCTACCCCTTCACCCACAGTGTCACTGTAGAGATGACCATCTGGCCGGATTTGGGGGCCCCGAGGCAGAAGAAAGGCTGCAGGGGGCCCGGGAAGGTGGACTGGGCATAGGTGTGTAGGTGGGACCCACCACTCGCATTGTAGAAAGACACCTCCCCGGCCTCAAAGTCCAGGAAGATGCCCACATGGCTGGGGGGCTCTGTCAGTGTGATGGGGGGCAGGGTGGACACTGGGGGCACATACTTCTTTCCCTTGCACAGCTGTACCACCCAGAATCCATTTTCAGGGGACTTGGGGACCCTATCCTTCCGGCTGACATTGTCTCGGCACACACCCAGGGCCCACAGCGCATCCCCAGTGAGGTTCATGCCCACCTCCCAATAGTGCCGCCCTGAGCAGAAGGTCTGGTGGCCCACTGCACAGGGGTAGGCCAGGAACCTGTCCTTGCTACAGGGCGTGCCTTCTGGTGGGGTACTGAGGTAGCACCTCTGGCGGCTCTCATACAGGAGGAGGTAGGGGTACGCTGTGGCAGGGTCAGGCACCACGTTCTCTGCAGACAGGCACAGTAACAGGGATGGAGGTGAATCATCCCTATTCTCCCTGACTACCCCCGCCCAGTCTTCCCCTTAGTTGAGTCCAGCTATGAGCCTGGGTCTCTGCATGGGCTGTATCCCAGTCATTGATATTGGTGATGCCAAGGAGATGATCTGGGGGCCATTTGGGCATCTCAGAATGGCCGGTAAGGGTAGAGTGTAGATGTCCAGTGAATGTCAAGGCCCCCAGGGTTGGCCCCAGCTGAAAGAACAGGCCCCATATACCTTGGAAGCTCTTGAGCACTTCTATCTGCCCAGGGACTCTGCAGACAGTCCTCAGTGTGATGGGGGTGGCCTCTGGGTACTGCACACTCATGCTGTTCCTGCTCCAGAAGGGACAGGTGTGCTGTCTCCTCTGGCCACATGCAAAGCCCTCCCTGTCTCCGCATTTGGTGGTCATCTACCTGTCCAGCGACTCCTTCATATCCTGCGAAAACAGGGAGGGAGATCTGCGATGCCTTGTTAGGAATCTGGGGCATCCCCAAACACCCTATGTGGACATTTCTGGCCTGCAGAGCAAGAATTTGGAACACTTTCCCGTGACCTCTCCCAGTTTCCTGAGTGGATCCCTATCTCTTGGCTGCCCGGCCTTCCTGCATGAGAGCGGGGACACAAACTGTCCTGCTTTCAATGCAGAGAAGGCATAGGAGACCCAAGGGTACTCTCACATTACAGGCCTATACTCAGGAATGTTTAGGGGTAGTGAACAAGCTGCTTTTTACTAGAAGACCAAGTATTCCCCAAAGTTGGGGCAAGTACGCAGTCTGTTGACTAAACCAGGATACTTACTGAGGACAAAACCCAAGATGCCAGGACAACAGGCATGAAATGAGCTGACCCTGCACATGGCATCTGCTTCAGTTGTATAAACATGCTGATTATGTGAGGGCTTACAACGTGAGGTGTATCTTTTGCTATGGGTCCTATCATTCTACACAGTCGATGAGCCAGTTACCCACCTACGGGGCAACACAATCTCCCACTTGTCAGGCCTCAGAATGCAGGTCCATCCCCAGCAGGCCAGCTTTGCCTTCTCCCCCATTCCACACCCTCTCAGATGGGTTCACATGACCTGCTCCTGCCATGAATTTACCAGGCCTGAGATGGCTGGTGTGTCCCTGCCTCACATCACCATGTGGATGACAGCTGCCCCTGGGCTACAGCCCCTGGACTAGGAACAAAATGCAGAACACAGGTGTCTAGAACTGAAATCTCAGGCTGATTGTGTCCCCCAGACCCACATGTTGTAACCCAGCCCCCAGGATGTCAGATGAGACTGTATGTGGAGATATGGGGCCTTGCAGAGGTGATGAAGGTGAAATGAGGTCCCTAGGGAGGGCCATAATCCAATGTGACTTCGTGTCCTTAGAAGATCAAGACAGATGAGCAGAGGGATGACCATGTGAGGACACAAGTAGGAGATGGCTATCCAGACACCAAGGAGAGATGACTCAGCAAGCAGTTCTGTCCCCGCCTGGATCCCTGCCTTTCAGTCTCCAGGACTGTGAGAAATGTCTGTTTAAGCCCCCAGCCTGCGGTATCTGTTACGCAGACCTGAGCTGACAGAGACAGAGCCTTCCCTGTTAATGTCTATTTGCCCCAGCAGGCCAACCACACCCAGCCATAGCCTGTACCCATCCCCCTTCCCACTCTGCAGCCAGGTGAGCAGGTGCTCCTCACTTGTAGCATCTGCAGCGGCTCCTGCTTGCTGTGGTCCTCCAGGTGCAGCAGCAGTGTCTCCAGGGAGCAGCTCTGCTGCTCTAGTGCAGCCATACTCTGCTGCAGCCTGGCTGCCGTGTCTTCCTCCTCCTGCCTCAGGGTCTGTAAGAGGTGCTGCTCCTCCTCCACCAGAAGGACAGCCATCTTCTTAAACTCCATCATGACACGCTGTCTCCGCTCCTTCACCTTCTCCTGTAGGGTAGGGGCTGGAGGTGAAGCATTTCCACAGGGACTGCCACCCTATGTCCACTCATGTTCATCGACTTGGAGGGGCCACTCCAGGGATGCTGACGTGTCTCCCTGGGCCCTTTGATCCATAGAAAACCAGCATAGCTGGCAATGGGGGGGCCACACAGAGCCCCCATCACTGGGCCCCAAATGACAGCCTCCAGGCCTTTGTGCCTCTCAATCCCTGCGTCTCCAAAATGGCCAGTCTGGGCTGAGTACACATGCACAGTCCTGATTCTAGGGGGAGTTCTGTGCCTTTGCTGGGTCCTGTGCTCTCATCCACATGACAGTGAGTCCCATCTCGAGGCTCTGCAGGTACTGGAGGCCCTGTGGTGCCCTTTGGCTTGGCCAGGCTTTCCCGCTGGCTCCTCGCCAGCACTTGCCTGCCACTCAGCCAAGGCCTGCTGCTCCCTGCTCTGCAACTTCTGGGTCTTCTCCATCTCCCCCCGCAGGTGCTCCATGTCATCTTCCAGCTTCAGCTGCAGACAACAGACCAGGGGATGGGGGTCGGAGGCCCCTACACACCCACATCGGGAGGTGCCCTCTGAAGCCGCACCCTAAGGGGGATGGAAATACACCACCCCAAAATATGCCCCTTGGGCAGGAGAATTATTTTGAGCTGGAGGCAAATGAGAATCAACAGATGCAGAAATGCCTTCTGGGGCTCCTGATAAGTGACTAAAAGAAACTACTAAGAACTGAGGGCTGCCATTAATCTGCCTCCCAGGGAAGTTTTATGGCCAGGAAGGAGGTAAAAAGGGGTACCAAGAGGGACCTATACCGATAAACCTTATCTTTCATTGGTTTCCCCCAAATATTTACATTCTGTCATGATCTGAATGTTCCTGTTCCCTCAAATTCACAGGTTACATCCTAACACCCAAGGCATAGGAGGTGGAGCCTTTCGGAAGTGGTGATGGCATGATGGGGGAGCCCTCAGGAATGGGTGAGGTTAGTGCCCTAGTGAGACCTCAGAGCTCCCAGCCCCTTGCTCCATGTGAGGACAATGAGAGAAATTGGCTGTCTGTGAACCAGGAAGGGGCCCCACCCGACCCTGCTGGCACCATGATCTTGGACTTCCAGCCTCCAGAACCACGAGCTCTCTGAAATTCTTGCTGTTTATAAGCCACCAGGTCTTGAGTTCTGTGACAGCAGCTGGAATGAACCAAGACACCTTCCCAGTTTGCTCTCCTTGGGAGCCTGTCACCTTTCCCTTTCTCTTCTCTCCAAATTATTGTTCCTTGTTCAGATGCTAGACAAACGCACATTCTAAAACCACCTGTTATTCATCGCTGTGTTTTCTTCCCTGTGAAATACAAGGGCTATATGTGTTAACACTTTGCCTTTCTTCCCTTGATCTTTTTTTCTGTCTAATTTAGGATGGATGAAAAAGACTTTTTCTTCCCCTACAGAAGGTCACCTGGCCTGCCCATGCAGATGGCTTCGAGGCCACTTTGTCAACCTGGGCCCCTGAATAACTGGAGGGGATGCCCAGCTGGCCAGCTTTGTTGTGGGGGTTGCAGACACTTCCACCATGGGGTACAGCATACCATGTGGCTGTTTGTTACAAGGTTCATTCTCCTGCCTGACTGACACACCACTTGACATACGTGCCCTTGGGTCTTATTGGCCCCTGCAGTCCCTCACCCCTGGGCCCACCTTGTGCTCCTGCACAGCCTCCTCTACTGGGACCACCCTGTGGGTCCGGTGTTCCCGGGACTCCCTGCAGACCACACAGATGGGGCTCTGATCATCTTCACAGAAGAGTTTGAGGGGCTCTTGGTGCACCTTGCACAGGTCTCTGCTCTGGAGGCCTGGGTGCTGCCGCGCCATCTCGGCCACCTTGGTCAGCAGGCGATTGGGCCGCAGGTTCCTCTGGGGGGACAGCTCACGGCACTCAGGGCAAGGGAAGGTGCCCCTGCGCTTCCTCTTGCCCTTCTTGCCCTTGGCCTTCTCCCAGGTCAGCTGGATGCACTCGCGGCAGAAGTTGTGGCCACAGGTGGTCATCACGGGATCGGTGAAGTAGTCGAGGCAGATGGAACATGTTGCCTCTTCCTGCAGCTTTCTGGCAAGTTCCACGGCATCCATGACTCCTGGGGAAGAAATGGAGCGCCCTGCCACACCCTCTGCCCAGAGCTCCAGGCACTTGAGCTGTTTGTCCTCTTAGAGGGAGCTGAACATGGGGTCCAGTTAGGGTACCTGACTTGTCTTCAGTAAGAGGCACAGGTGCCTCTCAAAGCTGACAAAGAGCCTTTCCACAGCCAAACCAGCCAGTCTCCCCTCAACTACCCTACTGCCAGTCTCTGCCCTGCCACACCCAGTTTTATTCCACTTGTGAGCCCTGGCCCCCACTGACTCCCCATCTCCCCCACCAGGATGAATGTGCAGGAATCCTGCTAGACCAGTTTGGCAAGAAGATCCCACCTCATGTTTCTTCCTAGTGATTTTCCATCACTAACTCCCTCTTGTGCCCTTGGCCACCCATCCCCACTGTGTGGGCTGAATTTGCAGATGGCCCCATCTTCCTTCCTATTGCAGTGTTCTTGAATAAAGTCTTCCTTACCAGTTGAACAAGTGTCAAAATCAGTTTCTCTTTAACAGGACATCCATGCAAAAAGGAAAGGAGGACTCTAAGAAGAAAAATCAGAGTTGGCAAAGTTCTCCGTTTGACCAAACTGCTCAGGCTCTTGGAACTTTCCAAACAGGCCCTGGGCTTTTGTGTTCGTCTCTGCGTTGTCCAAGTTTAGTAAGAGTCCTGATCTGTGGGTTTAGACAGAAGCCCCTACCCAGATGTTTCCTTTTAGTCATTTCATTATCTCCAACCCCATCCTGGTCCTTCGCCATAAATCCCCACTGGCTCACCCTGTATTCAGAGTTGAGCTTTCTGTGGGCTTCTTTCTTGTTCCTTTACTGCAATAGTCCTGAGTAAAATGTTTTTACTGCTCGAACTACGGTCTGACTCTGGCTTTCTTTGACAAAGTGCAGTGCAGAAAAGGCACATGATTCATGCATGCACACTACGTATGCACACAATATAGGCACAGAGGCACAAACATGGGCATATGCATGCACACATGCACATGGACACAAACATGCATGCACACACTTTGGCATTTGAATACCCACATCCTTATCTGGTGCAGATCCAAAGCCTCCCCATGCACCTCATAGGGTGGTCACTGGGCAAGTCAGAGAAGATCTGGAAGTCATTTCTGAACCACAGCACTATAAAGGCTGGGTTTCTTGCCACTGCCCAGAGGGACAGCTTGGATTCCAGACAATGTGGGTTCACTTTGTGGAAGCTGGCTCTCTGTGCAGAGCCTTTGGGGTCAGTTGCCTCTGCTGCCCACCCACCTGAAGGCCTAGTACAGCCTGGTGGTCATGGTCTCTAGTTCCGGCTCAGGGGAAGTTGGCCAAGGAGTCTGGGTCAGTGCCAGTGGTCGGGGCACCCTTGGTCCCAGGGAACTCCTGTGTAATTCCAGCTAAACAAGATGACCCTTCTGGTTCCAACTGATAACCACCTTCAAAGCTGGGACCCCAGAGTACCAGACAGGGTGACCACCCGCCTGCCCCTGGATGGACTGGCACTTACAGGGGAGAGGGGTACATGCCGCTGCAGACAGCAAGCGCAAACAGGGCCCCGCATAGCCTGCGCTTGTGCCACGGAGACCGTCAAGGGTGGGGGGTGTCGGGGGCGCGGGGGCACGGGCTTTGTGGCGTCAGCAGGGGCGGAGAGGCTGCAGGGGATGAGTGTGTGCGTGCTTGGTTGCAGGGGGCGGGGGTGGGCGGAGTTGCGGTGGTCCCAGCACCCAGGGGATGAAGACCTGAGACTCCGGATCTGCAGGGGCGGGAGCGGACTTGGCCAGAGGTGAAAGGTGGAGGAGCAGTGTCCTGGGTGGGGGAGGGGTTTGGGACAGACCAACGTGGATGGGCCAGGGGGGAAAGAGACTGGAGCCTTGTCCAGGGATGCGGGTAGACGACTTGGGGAACAGGGGGCGGGCACCTGGCGTGCGTCACAGAGAAAGCTTTCAGAAGGAGAGGAAAGAGCAGCTTGGGGGTCGGGGAGGGTGGAAAGGGCAGCAGAAACCGGCGCCTGTTGGGGAGGTGACAGAGATCGTTGGGAGAGGTGATGAGGGTCGTGGGCCCCAGGAGACTCCAGAAACACCGGGTGAGGGAAAAGGGCCACGACCGGACCCCGGGTAAAGACAGGCGGGCCGGGTTCAGAGGAGCGCCGAGCAGGGGGCGCCCCAGGGGGTCTTGCCAGAGTCTGGAGATGGTTTTGCTGGGTCGCTGCCTCCCAACACTAACCTAGCCATGGCTGCTGGCTGCGCACAACCCATGTTCTAGCCCTTGGGGAGCCGACATTTGAAGAAACTAAGTTTCGGGCTACAGCAGGAGGGCGGCGCAAACCACCGGCGTCCTCTCCTGGGAATGCGGGTGTAGACGACCAGGCCGTGATTGGAGGCAGAAGGCTGGCTTTCCCGGCGCCCCGCTGGGTGTTTCTTGAGTGGTGCCTCCTTATTAGGATAGACCGCGTCCCGGAGAGAGGGAGCACCGTTTGTTAACTGCAATGCCCTGACTCACTCTTGCACTAGAGGGAATTCTGGGCTGAAGGTTTCTTTCAATCTAGAAAAACTTCAAAACAAAAATTCAAGAGTACACTGGACTTTATAAATTCGAGGAGGGACACAAGAATTTATAAGAAATTGTGTATTTATTCTTACATGTTTAAACTTCAGTCACCTTCAAAGTACTCTCCATTTGATGAAATACACCCATCCAAATGTTTTTTTCACTGCTCAAAACAGTTTTTGAACTTGTCGATGTGATGCCTTTTAGTGTTTCTGCCAGTTTTTGTTTCACCTCTCCCACATCACTACAACATTTCCCTTTGAGAGCTTTTTCATCTGGGGAAACAAAAAAAACAGTCGCTCAGGGTGAGATCTGGTGAATAGGGAGGGTGGGGCACAGGGGTTGTGCTGTTTTTTGGCCCAAAAAACACTCAGTGTGGTGTGTGCAGGTGTGCTTGTCAATCAACCATCATGAAATAGACAAAGGCATTGAAAGTGTCTTCAAAAAAAACCCCAAAAAACCCAAATCACTGAAGCCAAACACAGCCTCACAATAATGCCAGCTAGTACGCTGGTACAGATGCATTGCTAGAACACTCACCTAGAGGGGAAAGCCTATCCTACAAGGGGGCTGTCCTCCAGAAGATAATTCCAGTTTTGGGGGGATCCCTCTTGTACAAATCGTACAGATTGGTATTTCACTTTATTTGCTTCATATTTCCTGTTCTTTAGTCTTGTCTAAAGAGTAACAAAACAAACAAACAAAAACCCCAGATATCACCAGATTCACCTCTGTGCTTTTTGCAAGGGAGAGAAAACGTCCTCCACCTGACAGACCTAGGCAGGCCTAGGAGGAAAGGAAAACCACCAGGTGGGAAACTACACCGTGGGAAACTGCCTGCCTGGCGACCTTACCCAGGATAAAAAGATGCTTGGCTAAGATTGGGGTCTGGGGTCAGCCTATATGGCATAACAGGATGCAGCTTAAACCTGAAGATAAGTTGTATCAAGAACAATGGTCAGCAGAAATGGCACCCAGCAACCTGCTGTAGCCAATCAGACTCTGACACCCCAACCAGTTACCCTCCACAGGTTTTTGCACTTAAAAACCCTGCCCTAAGAACAACCCAGAGAGTCTTAACCTCCCTTAGTTGGCTCCATTTCCCCCTTACTCCCCACTAATAAACCCTGCTCCTTGGCTTGCTGCATCTGTCTGGTTTCTTGAGTGACTCCGACCTACCACCACCTTCTTGGTTCAGTGGCTGGGGCCTGCTAATTAAACTGACAGAAGCTCGATTGACAGGAAAAAACTGGTTTATATGTATTTGGGTGTCAACAAAGGAAGCAGCTGGCTTATTAAACAGTTGAAGTTAAAGGCTTACATAGAAAATTTAGGGAAAAGGAAAGGGGAGAAAAAGCCTCTATGAGAAAAACAAATAGGCCTCTAGGCAAGACAAAAGGGTTTGGGGGAGAACAGAGTACATGAGAAAGTGTGGGACAGTGTTTGTCTGCACAGCTATGTGTGACCTTTCCGCCTCCTTCAGGCACCCAGGACTGCCCCTGGAAGGGGGTTATGGCAGCCTCATTTCCCAGAAGCTACTGCTTTTACTCAGATAAGGGAAGCTCCTAGAAGGCTTTCTTCTGTTGCTGTTTGGATCTCAAATATCTTCACCTTAAAGTAATGTTTATGGCAATTCTGTGGTTCAGAGTGGACCCCGCATTCTCACTCCTCTCTAAAAATGGGGGTGTTTCTTACATAACCACAAGGCTTTGCCTCTGTCACACAACTGCCGAGGATTTCTTCTTTTATCTGGCCTCTAGTTCATATCAAATTTCACCTATTATCTCAAAAATGTTTGTTTTTAAAGTTGATTTGTTTGAATCAGGATCCAAACAAGGTGATTAGGTTTTCAGGCCTTAAATTGGTGTGGTTCCTCTTCTTTTCCTCACGTATTTTTCCTCATCTTCTTCCATCATGTTTCAATGCCACAGGCTCCTACCTCTGGGCGGTTTCCCTACACAAAGCAGTCCCACGGTCAGGATCTGAGTTTGCCCCACTACCTGGGATCTTCCTAACAAGGGAAGTTCTCTCCAGGGCTCAGCTTGGCAACAGGGCTGCACATTAAGACCCCCTTCCCCTCTACCTGGGGGGCAGCTCAGCATCTCTGTGCAGGGGCCTGGAACCCCTATTTTTAAAACTCCTGGAGAACATTCAACTGTAAGAAAAATTAAAAATAAGGGGCTTAGCTCTCTCTGTGGGAAATAGACACCACCCCCTTCCCTTTCAGAATTTTTTCTCCATTGTTTTCAAATGTGTTCAAAGCTTTTCAGTGGCTAAATAAGCCTCTGGCCTGTCTCACACCTCAGGAACCTGGAATAATCTCTGAAGTGTAATTTCCCAGGGTCCAGGGAAAAAGTGGGTTTAGTTTGTCACCTGACTTTAAAGCACTCAGGATCATAACCTCAGGAGAAAATTTGTTCCTTTATTGACTTTATTGTGAATACAGGGAAGTGATGATTATATCCCCTAGACCTTGCTGTCCCCTCAGCTACTGCCTGTGGGCATCGTCACCTCTGCCTGAAGACTCATTCAGGAACAAAACTTTTTTTTCCTCTTCCATTTTTGTGGAGCAGTTTTCCAGGTAAGCAGCAGATTTTGTTGTACATTCCGTTTCCCCAACATTAATGAGCAGCCAGGGTCTAGAGCAGCGATTTTCAACCTTTCCCATCTTAGGGCACACGTAAACTAATTACTAAAATTCTATGGCACACCAAAAATATATTTTTTGCCAATCTGACCAAAAAAAGGTGTAACTTTGATTCACTCACACCAAACAGCTATTGTTGTGTTGACTGTTGTTATTTTTTTTTTTATTGACAATCTAAAACAAAAGAGGTCATGCCTCTGACTAAACATAGTCAGGGACTGCATGTTTTAAAAATTCTTGGGGTGCACCACTTGAAAATCGCTGGTCTAGAGTGTGGTCAGATACTAGCAAATGCCTTTGATGAGGAGGAGGTATGGTGGGCACAGTTGTATTGCAAATGTGGTGCAGATGCTGCAGAACCAGAGTTGAAGGAACCTGTGAGACTGTTAATTAAGCCTGCTCCAGGGCTGCAGACTCTCTCTTCACTGGTGAGAATTTGAGGCCAGGAGAGTGTGGGCCACATCACTGCATGGAGTACAGAGGCCACAGGGAGATGGCTGCTGATCTCCCGCAGGCTTCTGAAAACTGCTGGGCTACTAGGCTTTCTCTCAGGACACTTGCACCCAGCCGGTCCTCGTAGTGGCACCGAACATGCTTCCAGAAGCTCCTAGAGGCAGCTTCTGCCCCAGAATACCCCTAGTTCCTTTCCAGAGACTATGGAACGAATGGCCATTTGTTCAGAGTTCCCTGCAACAAGTAAGTTGGGCACTGTCACTCATGAGAAGAGACACTCAGAGGTCCTGTGGAGATGGGCGCTCCAGGTGTGCCCTAATGGGGCTGTGGGTCGGGGAGCTGCTGGCTGATTGGAAGTGAGCATCCTGGATTCTCACTAGAGACAGCAGCCTGACATCCTGCAAGTCTGACTCACAGCAGCCAGCTTCCTGGGTGGGCTATGGGTAACCACAGACTAGTTTCTCCACGCAGGTTTGCTATGGGCTGAATGTGAAACCCTAAAATTCGTAGGTTGAAATTCTAGCACCCAATGTGATAGTGTTGGGAGGTAGGATCTGTAGAAGGTGATGAAGTCATGCAGTGGAGCCCCCATAAGTAGGATTAATGTCCTCATAAGAGACCCCTCGGAGCTTCCAGCCTCTTCCATGATGTGAAGACCCAGTGAGAAGTCAGCCAGCTGTGAACCAGGAAGGACATTCGCTCTGCTGGTGCCTTGATCAATCTCAGACTTCCAGTCCCCAGAACCATGAGAAAGAAATCTTGCCTACAAGCCCCAGGTCTGTGGTTTTCTGTTACAGCAGCACAGACTGAAATGAGGCTGCTGCAGGTGGTGACTCAGTTCTGTTTTATAGACGAGCTGACCCTGGTCTGTGCATGCAGCCTCTGTCCAGTTCCTGAAGAAATGCCCACGGAAGCCCTTTGTGGGAAGCTCATCCTGGGCTAGCCATAGAGAATCAGTGCAAGCCCCCAACCTGGACCCAGAAGAGATCATCAGATGGAACACTGGCCAGTGACACTGAGGAGCAGTGGGTGCATGAGCCCATGGCCTGCAGAGCTGGGCCCCACCCGTGCTGGTGACACGGGCACAGCGCCTTCAGCATTTCTAGCTCTTTTTTTCTACTTAGTTACTTTCATAAAATTTGAATCATTTTGATTTTTTTGTTTTCATCCATATTTGCCACCTTTATTCGGAGGGACAGAGACAAAATTAAAATCAAACGATTTTTATTCAAAATCTACAAGGCTAAGTGTAAAGGTAAACCTAATAAATAAATAAACTTACAAATGATGATTTGTGTATGTTTGTGGCATTTATTCTTCTGAGGTGTAAAATCTTTCCTCTGCCCTCTCAGGTTCTAAACCTGGGGCTACAAATTAAACCGACAAAAGACAGAATAACAGAAGAAAAGCACATACATTTTATTTGATGTTAATATTTTTATGTGCACAGGGCTTCATAGAAAAAAATTAAAAACCCAAAGTAACAGACTTAGGAACTTACATAAAACTTTAACAAAGGGCAATATATTTTGGAGAGGAGGGAAGACGAGAGAATTTGGTCTCCTTGTGGTGGTGCGGGAAGGTATGCATATGGGGAAACTAATGGGAAGCAGAGGGTGTGCAGCAGCGTTTGCTCATGCAGGGCCCTCCTGGTGATGTCTCCGTCTGCAGTGATAAGGGTCATTCTTCTCTTCCAGTGCAGGGGTGGGGATACACCTTCACAAGGGGATTCGTGTCCTTTTAGGCGGATGGGAGAAGACAGAGAGCTCATGCTGATCTACTTTTTCTCACTTGCCTTCAGCTCAAAATAATCTTTATGCCAAAGTAGCACTTTTGGGGTGACATATTCTGATTCCCTCCAGGGGTTATTGTTAAAGTTATAAAGATGGACACTAGTTAAAGGTGATAAAGACAGATTTTATTCGGTACTATTGCAAGGGCAGAAAGAGACTTCGGTACAGAACTAAGCTCAACTCCACAAACATAGTCAATATAGCTGGGAATTTATAGCCAGTGAGCAGAAAGAGGGAGTCAGTGGATGTTAAATTACTAAGAGGAAACATTAGCAATAAGGGGAGATTCTTGCTAAACTGGCTATCTCAGTCTTTTCTGCATGGCTTAAACAAAAAAAAATAGTTATCTCTCACAAGTTCAGAGGCTGGAAGTTCAAGGTCAAGACTCTAGCAGATTCAGTGTTTGGTGAGGGCCCACTTCCTTGTTCACAGATGGTGTCTCTCTATGTCAAGGGGTTCTCTGAATTTTCTTTTATAAGGGCACTAACCTCATTCATGAGTCTTCCACCCACTCAGTTCCCAAAGGCCCCAACTTTTAACAACAACACCTTGGAGGTTGGATTTCAACGTATGCACTTGGGGGCTGGGAGTGGCACAGGGCACAAACAGTCTACAGCATTGGCCAAAAGGATTCGTGCTTAGGCAGCTCAGGGACACCAGCATACATTAAAGTGGGAGATGAGGGATTAAGGGTAAGGTCTCTCACTAAAGGAGCTCTGCAGTGTTCTTGAGACTGGGCTTTACTAGGACAAAGGGAAGAAACACCAAAGCCCAGGGTTCACACCTCACTGGCTCAGAGGAGCCTGGCTGGGGTTTGATCAAGCACAGTATTTGTCATTATTAAAGCTTTATCTTGCACTAAGACTTTGGGGGTGCTTCCAGTTGCCCTCTGGTTAGTGGGAGCTGAGTGGTGTTTGCACACTCTGTAGTGATATCCCCCATGCTGGGGTGGCGGGGAAGGGATGACAGTATTCCTGTAAACCTCAGGACAGTGTTCTGTGGAATAAAGTTCGACCACATTCAGTACTGCAGAGGAGAAATGCAGGTCAGGCATCTGGGAAACCACCAGCGACAGTAAGGAGGACATCAATATTTATTTTTTTAGTAAATTTATGGTGTTGCCTGTCAGACATAAAACAGGAAAAAAAAGGAACATCTGAAAAAGCAGGCATTGGTTTTAGGCAGGTATGGGAAGACACACAAACCCAGAAGTGATTGTCAGGAAGGAAGAAGTTTTTAATAGTCACAGGTCCCAGGAAATGGGTGTATGCACACCATGCAGGTCCCCCTCCCACCCCACCCCCTCCCAGGGAAGCACCAGAGGCTGGTCAGAGGGAGAGGGAAAAACATGGGTAAGATTAGTGGTTTCCTTGATAAGAAATGGCCAAGGTGGGGTAAATGGGTTAGAGTTGCCCAGTTTGAGTAACACTGGGGATGAAGGGCTGTCCTTAGTTGTCTGGCACCTGGCCCTGGGATGATTAGGGTGGGTGGATGTGACCTGGAGTGAGAGCGCCTGGTAGAAGAGATAATTGGATGGTATGGGCTCCTTGATTCTGTATCAGCACCCAGTCCTTTCTCTCTGGTCTTTTCTATAATGTCAGTAACATAGTGGGGATTGAGAGAAGAACATCAGACTAAAAGGGTATCCCTAAGAGTTCAGTAATTTCAAGTGGTACTTACCTTGTCACAGTAGAAATAAGACAAATTTCAGAATTTACACTGCTAATTTTTGTTAAAGTTTTTTTTGTGTGGTTACAGTTGTCCCATTTTTTCTCCCCTTTATTCCCCTCTGCCCTGCAGCCCCGCCTCCCACCAGCATTTCCCCACCTTAGTTCATGTCCATGGGTCATACATATAAGTTCTTTGGCTTCTCCATTTCCTATACTATTCTTAACTTTCCCCTGTCTATTTTGTACCTACAATTTATGCTTCTTATTCCTTGTACCTTTTCCCTCTCTCTCCCCACCCACTCCCCTGATGATAACCCTCCATGTGAGCTCCATTTCTGTGATTCTGCTCCTGTTCTAGTTGTTTGCTCAGTTTTGCAGGGGTGGGGGTGGGGTGCGGGGGGGGGGGGGTTGTTTTTGTTTTAGCTTCAGTTGATAGTTATAAGTTTGTTGTCATTTTATTGTTCACAGTTTTGCTCTTCTTTTTCTTAGATAAGTCCCTTTAACATTTCATATAATAAGGGCTTAGTGATGTTGAACTCCTTTAACTTGTCCTTATCTGGGAAGCACTTTATCTGCCCTTCCATTCTAAATGATAGCTTTGCTGGAGAGAGTAATCTTGGATGTAGGTCCTTGCCTTTCATGACTTGGAATACTTCTTGCCAGCACCTTCTTGCCTGCAAGGTTTCTTTGGAGAAATCAGCTGACAGTCTGATGGGCACTCCTTTGTAGGTTACTGTCTCCTTTTCTCTTGCTGCTTTTAAGATTCTCTCCTTATCTTTCATCTTGGGTAGTGTAATTATGATGTGCCTTGGTGTGTTCCTCCTTGGGTCCAAATTTTGGAACTCTCTCAGCTTCCTAAACTTCCTGGAAATCTATTTCCTTTGCCAGATTGGGGAAGTTCTCCTTCATTATTTATTCAAATAAGTTTTCAATTTCTTTCTCTTCCTCTTCTCCTTCTGGCACCCCTATGATTCAGATGTTGGAACATTTAAAGTCGTCTCAAAGGTTCCTAAGCCATGAAACCATTTTTTAAAGGCAACCTGTGGAAACCATATAAAATCTAAGAATTCGGAAAAGGTATATAGTGAAAATTTGGTCTTTTTCAATGGAAAAGCTTCTTCAATCCCTAGTTTCCCTCTTGAGATAGATAGAATTTCTTATATGAGAGGGGAACCGTGCCCTCCCAGAAAACCTGGAATTATCTTGTGGAGGGCAGGCCCCTTGTAGTACAGGCTTCCCCTGCTAGGTGAGTGTTCTAGGAACCCATCTGTGCCAGTGTACCAGCTGGGGTTGTTGTGAGAGGCTGCATTCAACTTCAGTGATTTTTTCTGAAGACTCTTTCAATATCTTTGCCAATTTCATGATGGGTGATTTATGAGTACACCTGTCCACACCACGCTGAGTGTCCAGCAGTTTTTGGCCATAAACAGCACAACCTCTGTGCCCTACCCTCCCTATTCACCAGATCTCACCCTGAGCGACTGTTTTTTTTTTTTTTTTTTGCTTCCCCAGATGAAAATGCCCTCAAAGGGAAATGTAGTGATGTGGGAGAGGTGAAACAAAAACTGGCAGAAGCACTAAAAGGGATCACATCGACAAGTTCAGAAACTGTTTTGAGCAGTGAAAAAAACATTTGGATGGGTGTATTTCATCAAATGGAGAGTACTTTGAAGGTGACTGAAGATTAAACATGTAAGAATAAATACAAAATTTTTTATAAATAAATTCTGGTTTATTTTGGGTCCCCTCTTCTTTAAGAGGTGTATATGTGGGGAACCTGTTCATGCGTAATACAGTCTGTGACTCAGCTCTGGTCTGAACGCAGTCCAGATTGCGTGTGGTGTGCAGATCATATCCGTGGATAGGTTTCCCGTGGGGAATCAGGCCTGCATTGTACCTAGGCCACTTTGAAACTTGCTCTTGCAAAAACTCCCTCACCTGGGATGGAAACTGCAGAAGTTTACTGTGACTTGTGCTAGACTTCCCAAGCAGGAATATAAACAGCCCAGCCTTCTCTCCTTTACATTTGTAGATGACCTTTCTCTTTGAAGCTACTGGCAACTTTCTTTCTTTTATTATGGTAAACACCTAAAGTGAACCTGTGCATAGTTAGTGAGAATCACCCTGGATGTAATGTACCTAGAATATCAATAAAAGCCTGTCGAGGCAGGAGTGGGGGCTTTTTTCTCTTTGAGAGATCAGCCTTTTCTCCACCGGATTTCTTTAGTCCATGTGAATTTGTTCGTCACTTGTCCGGGGATATAGGACAAGCATTCCACAACAACACGCAGTCCTCCTGGATGGGACCGCGGCAGTGTATATACAATCATCTAATTATTTTTCTCTAAATGGTGGCATATTGTGTATGTTCTACAACTTGCCTTAAAGCTAACGATTTATTGGGAAATATAAAAGCTACATGATTTTTCTTAATGACTGCATCGTTTTCCTTTTTGAAGCTATTGTCTCCAGTTATTTTACTGTGAAAGTGATATATTTCTCAGCTCAATAACCAGGAGCCTCTATATAGTGCATTAATGAACTTCCAGGGCTGATGCAGTTTTTTCAAATATTTCTTGGATACCGCACATGATGCCAGTCTGGGGGTGACAGGCACAGGCCTGGTGTGTAAGGACAAATGCAAATTGAAAACAAGAGACTAATTCTTCCTGTTGAAATTAAGGAAAGATACTTCCTCCTTCTCTTTTTTTCTTTCAAATTGTCTTCCTCTGTTCTTTTAAAATGTATGTAACTCTTTCAATACTAAACTTACCAGTTTCACACTCCAGAAAGCTTTCCTCAAGTACTTGGGAGTCATCTCTGAAATGTAATTGTGGAGGAGGAAAACATTTTACTATACCCTCTTAGGTTCAGCATCTGGGACCTGCAAATTAACATGACAAAAAACATTCACAGGAAAAAGACATACAAACTCCATTTATGTTAATATTTTTCCACGCATGGGGGACTCACAGAAAAAAAAAAATGAAAACCCAAAAAGTGGTATGACTAAGAAGCTTATATTTTATTTTAGCAAAAGGCATAAACTGTTTGGGAAATGTATGATTGATAAGAGGTGTTTATTAAGATTTGTTTGCAGACTCATTGCAGAGCCAAACTTTAGCCTTCTTTATTGTCCTGAATCTCCCTCAGAGAGGAGACTGATGGCATTCCTCATTTTTCAGAAGTTTCTGCTTTTAGTCAGATAAGGAAAGCTCTGAGAAGGCTTCTTTTTGCATCTGTTCATTCTCAAGTGCCGTGAGCTCAAAACAATCCATACACCAGAGTGCATATTTTATGGTAGTGTATTCTGATGGCTTTTATAATCATCAAAGAAGATAATGCCCCCTCTCCCAATTTCCTGGGAGGAGACAGCCTAACTTCAGCTACCATGTTGTGGCTGAATGGGTTGCATTCACTTGGTTCTGCAAAAGAGTGAGATCTCCTGCTGTCTTTGTAATCAGTTAGTGGGTTGCCTTTGACATGCACCATATATTCATTTCATGCTTAATGGAACTGTTTTTTTTTCCTCTTCTAACTATAATTTTGGTCTTAATTACATTTTCTTAACAGGTGCAGGTGTGTGTGATCAGCATGGACATGTGGAATTGCCACTGCCCTTCCTCTGGTGGGACTATTCCAGACACTGGCCCCTGGAGCTGGCCAAGCTAATGTGTTAGAATGTTTGTTGTGTTTTTCCTTTTAAGATTTTATTTATTTTTTAGAGAGAAGGGAAGGGAAAGAAACATCAATGTGCAATAGAAACATCGATTGGTTGCCTCTCACATGCCCCAAGCTGGGGACTTGGTCCACAACACAGGCATGTGTCCTGACTGGGAATTGAACCTGTGAACTTTCAGTTTGAGGGAAGCACTCAACCACATCAGCAAGGGCGGAACATGTTTAAGTCTGTTCTATTCTGCCATTGTGAATCATAAGAATAAATCAATCCAGCCCTGGCTGGTGTAGCTCAGTGGACTGAGCACGGGCCTGTGAACCAAAGGATTGACAGTTTGATTCCCAGTCAGGGCACATGCCTGGGTTGCGGGCCAGGTTCCCAGTAGGGGGCGCTTGAGAGGCAACCACACATTGATATCTCTCTCTTTCTCCTTCCCTTCCCCTCTCTCTAAAAATAAATAAATAAAATCTTGAAAAAAATCAATCTAGTCACCATCTGTCACATGAAAGATTGTGTTATGCTTCTTAGGATGCTTGTTTGCAAGTGACAGAAACCTCAGTCTGAGTAGTTTCAAACTTAAGGCACATTTATATAGGGTATTGGGGATCTTACCAAGAGGACCTTGGGAACAATATTATGGTCCCCAGCACAAGGTTCCTCCAACTCTTCATTTCCCACCTCTGCTCTTGAGTGCCCACAATTTAATTCTGGCATTTTCTTTTTTTTTAAGTATATTTTATTGATTATGTTATTACAGTTTTCCCAGTTTTTCCCCCTTTATCTCCCCTCTGCTCTGTACATATCAACCATCCAGTATTCCACCACCTTAGTTCATGTCCATGGGTCATACATATAAGTTCTTTGACTTCTCTGTTTCCTGTACTATTCTTAACCTCACCCTGTCTATTTTGTACCTACCATTTATGCTTCTTATTTCCTGTGCCCCCCCCCCATTGTTCCCCTCCCCTTCCCCACTGAAACACCTCCATGTGAGGTCCATTTCTCTGATTCTGTTCCTGTTCTAAGTTGTTTGCTTAGTTTTTGGGTTTTTTCGGTTCAGTTGTTGATAGTTGTGAGTTTGTTGTCATTTTATTGTTCATAGTTTTTGATCTCCTATTTCTTAAATAAGACCCTTTAACATTTCACATAAGGACTTGTTAATGATGAATTCCTTTAATTTGACCTTATCTGGGAAGCACTTTATCTTCCCTTCCATTCTAAATGATAGCTTTGCTGGAGAGAGTAATCTTAGATGTAGGTCCTTGCCTTTCATGACTTGAAATACTTCTTTCCAGCCCCTTGTAGCCTGCAAGATTTCTTTTGAGAAATCAGCTGACAGTCTTAGGGGAACTCCTTTGTAGGTAACTGTCTCCTTTCCTCTTTATCTTTCTCCTTAGAGAAAGATTCTCTCCTTATCTTTAATCTTGGCTAATGTAATTATGATGTGCCTTGGTGTGTGCTTCCTTGGGTGCAACTTTTTGGGGACTCTCTGGGATTCCTGGATTTCCTGGAAATCTATTTCCTTTGCCAGATTAGGGAAGTTCTTCATTAGTTTTTCAATTTCATGTTCTTGTTCTTCTCCTCCTGGCACCCCTATGATTGGGATGTTGGAATGTTTAAAGTTGTCTAGGAGGTTCCTAATCCTCTCCCCATTTTTCTGAATTCTTGTTTCTTCATTCTGTTCCAATTAGATGTTTATTTCTTCCTTTATTCCAAATCTTTGATTTGAGTCCCGGTTTCCTTCCCTTCACTGCTGGTTCCTTTGTATATTTTGCTTTATTTTACTTTGGGTAATCTTCATTTGTTCCTCATTTTGCAACCAAGCTCAATCAGTTCTGTGACCATCCTGATTACCAGTGTTTTGAACTCTGTATCCGATAGGTTGGCTATCTTCTCGTCGCTTAGCTCTTTTTCTAGAGTTTTTATGTTCTTTCATTTGGGCCATATTTCTTTGTCTTTGCATACCTGTTATGTTGTAGGGGGGTGGAGTCTTAGATATTTGCCAGGGCAGGGCAACCCTCTTTGCTGTGTTGTGGTGCTGTATGTGGGGGAGGGGTCAGAGAGGGAACAATGTGGCTCGCTTGCTGGGCTCTAGCCCCACTTTCCAACAGACTCTATTATGTGAGACTGGGAGTTTCTCTTGCTGTGGCAACCCCCTTAGTAGTTTACAGCTAGCTTGAGTCTTTAGTTTCCCATTCAGCTAGGCTGGCCTCACTCTCACAGCCCACTATCTTGCCACAGGTCCTCTCCACCCACCTAGCTGCCCATCTCTGCCCTCCTACCCATCTGGATGAATGTTTCTTTAACTCCTTGTTTGTCAGAGTTGCATGCAGTTTGATTTTCTGGCACTTCTGATTGTTCATTGTTTTTAGATTGGTTGTTATCCTTTTGGTTGTGCGAGGAAGGGAAGGGTTTCTACCTACACTTTCATCTTGGCCGGAACTCTAATTCTGGCACTTTCCGTGTGACAATAAATGCTGAGACCAACAACTCAAGAGTCTCATGATTTATAACACTATCCACCAGAGCAAAAGTAAAGCAATTTCCTCTTGTCTCCAAATCCAATAATCTACCTTTGAATGGGAGGAAAAAGTAACTGATACTAATGCTAATTTTAATTGTAATGTAATCAGTCAGCTTGGGCTGTGTAAAAAATGTCACAGCCTGGGCATCTCAAACAACGGACATTTGTTTCACAGTCCTGAAAGCTGGGGATCTGCAGGGTTAGTTCCTCCTGAGGTCTCTGTCCTTGGCTTGCAGATAGTTGTTGCTATATAAAAACACACTTCTGTGTGTGGTCTTTACTTTCGATTCTTTAGTTCACTTCTGAAACTTGTGATCACCAAATGTGTGTGGCCGGGGGTGTTGGGGGTAGTTTTCACAACAAGCAACTCTCTGACACCAGCTGGGTGACCTACAATTCAACTGTCCTGACATTACCTACCTGGAGATGATGTCAGACCCCACACCATTTCAGTCTAGACTCAGTCTCATGGGGGTGCCTCTTCTTCAGATGATAATGGCAAATCCATGCTTGTCACCTGGGCTTCTAACCTACTGGCTATGAATCAGAGGTTCCTACAACCCCCCCCTTGGGTTCCATTAATTTGACAAAATGGCTCATAGAACTCAGAGAAACATTTATTTACTGGATAGCTTGCTTATTATAAAGATTATAACTCAGGAACAGCCAGATGGAAGAGGGCAAGGTGTGTAGGTAGGGGTGAGAGGCTTCTGTGCCCTCTCTGAGCTCACCACTTTCCTAGCATCTCCACCCACCTACCAACCTGGAATTTCTCCAAACTGCGGCCTTTTGGGTTGTTATGAAGGCTTCACTTTTGCAGGCACACTGATTAAATTATTGGACACTGGTGATTGATTTAACCTCCAGCCCCTCTAACCTCCCCTGAGGCACTGGAAGTTCCAACCCCCTAATCACATGGTTGGTTCCCCTCGAGACCAGCCCCCACCCTTAGAGGCTTTCCAAAATCACCTGGTCAACACAACTGGGTGGGTGACGGGGTTGTTATAATTATTAAAGCACCTTTAAGACTCTCATCACAGGAAACTCCCAGGCTTTTAGGAGCTCTGTGGCAGGAAGGACAAATACCAAATTCCTAATTATAAATCACAACTCAGCTATCTCCTCCTCTATGTTCACATGGTCATCCCTCTGTGTGCCTGTGTACTAATCTCTTCTTATAAGACTCCAGTCCTCTGACTGGTGTGGCTCAGTGGATTGAGCACCAGCCTATAAACCCAAAGATTGTTGGTTTGATTCCCTGTCAGGGCACATGCCTGAGCTGCGGTCCAGGCCCCCAGTTGGGGGTGTGCAAGGGGAAACTAATAATGTTTCTCTCCCTTTCTTTCTCCCTCCCTTCTCCTGTCTCTGAAAATAAATAAATAAAATCTTTTTAAAAAATAAAAAACACCAGTCCTATGAGGTCAGGGCCCACCCTAATGACCTCATTTTATCTTAATCACCTCTTTAAAGGTCCCATCTCCAAATATAGTCACATGATGAGATCCTGGGGCTAGGACTTCAAAATGTGAATTTTAGGGAGACACAATTTAGCCCATGACAGATAGTGGACACACTGAGTACCCCATCAGTTGGATTGTCTCATGTAATTTCCTGTGACAGCCCTCTGAGCTGGGTACAAAGGTTACATGTCCAGGGGTAAGTGGTCCACTTTGCAATAGGTGTGCACCTTGGCCACTGACTCAGGTAAGAGGAGAGCATCTCCTGCCCACATTCAATGTGAAGTGGGTGGATGGGGAATCACAGATTATGGCTCCTCAGATGATCAAGAATCATCCCATTAAGAGGAGCAAGGGAGAGGCCAAGAGGGCCCCCTGACTCCTCCTGCCTCTCCACTGGAGTTGTAGAAGTAGAGGCCATACCTGTTCCCTGCTCTACCCAGTCCAGATGCAACCCTAGCTACTTAAGTCCCACACTCTCAGTGCCAGCCCACCCTCAGCCCCACAGGGCCTCTACACTCAGGAGCTATGGCCTCCCGCTCAGAGTGGCCTGTCAGGGGGGCTCCCCAATCAGGAAGCTTGTCATTCCTTCCACAGATCACCTGGTTCTCCATGTTCCATCCTCTCTTTCTGTGAAGCATTTTTTGGGAGGGGATATATATTGATAATGTTTCAGGCACTGGAGATCCCTCCTGCCCCCACCCCACCAATAAATTAGGGTACGCATTCAGAGCCTCCTCCCCTTTCCTGCCATTAACCACTACCTTGACTTTTTCCTCCCCTGGCTGTGATTTCCAGTTCTACCATATATGTGTGTTTTCCCATCAAATATGTTGTCTGGTATGTTTGAGCAGCTACAGTGACCATGCCCAGGCCTCTTTTATTTTACTTATTTTGAGAATTTCAGCTCCTGATTTGTTAATGAGCTGGTTCATTCCCCTCATAAACACTTTCTGTGGTGAACAGGTGGCTCACAGATGTAGGTAGAAGGCCAACAAATGTAGGCATTTCCGTTTCATTTTTCCATGTGATTAGGCAGAGACAGAGGCTCAGGTCTTAACTGTAATAGTTTTGTAAAGACATTCAAGCCTTTCAGGTAATGTGAATTTGGTTCTTGGTACAGAAACCAGGAAGCTCTTACTTTAATAAACATCCGTACACTGTTCTGTGTTCAAATGCTCACTGAGCCACCCCAGTCACACCACGCCTGACAGATCTCCTGGTCTTCCCAGTCACTGTGCTCTCGGTTTTTTCTCCATTTTCTCTGAGTTACCTCTCGTCTGTCACCATCTTGGGCAGGTGCTGGAACATTCTCTGGAGAGCAAGACCCTGCCCTGCCGCAAGGATGCTGGCTGATGCATCCCCCTCAGTAGGCTCTTGTCCTGCCCAGGTCTCCTGCTCCAGCTTTGGGGTCAAGTGACTTTGCATAGAGGATTCATGTGAAGATCAACATAACCACACCTGTGTGTGTTTAAACACAAGTTAAAGAGGCTTCCTGGATTATCCATTTATGTGAACCCAAGGTGTTACAGAACGGACCAGAGGGGGCAAAATACTATTACCAAATGGACCCCCCCTTCTCCCAGGATCCCCCTATATTAGGTTCGCCTTGCCCGCCACCAGGGAATGATGTTTCTCAATGCCAGAGATTGGTGAAAAGGAAAGGGATTATTTATTCAAAGTTCATACAGACTTAAAGTAATGACTTAATGTCTTCATTAAAATCCCAAAGTCCCTTAAAACACCCACAAACACACACAGTCCTTCCTTCCTCTCTTTGCCCAGTCCAGGGTACCGTATCTCAGGGAAAGAAATAGAAGTCCATTTCTCTGGTAGCCCCTGGTTCATCCCAACAATCCGTGCTCAACTGGCAGGCCTCCCTTGGTTCCCAGTACCATCATCTGTGTCGCCAGGATCTCCAGTTCTTAATCCAAACCCATGTGGCACCTTCTCCTGGCCCACCATCAAGAATACTTTTACCCCTTTCCTTCCTGCAGTGTCTCTCCTGCATTCTTCCAAACTGCTAAGGGAGAGCTCTGCATTGCTGCTACATCTTGCTTTCCTGCTTCCTGTACTGCGTGGCAAAGAGAGTCCCAAAGCCATGTGGTTCTCCCTCTCTCACCAAAGCAAAGCTGAGTGGGTCCAACCTCTTACTCCAAGCTCTCCTGCAGGTCCTGTAACCAGGGGAAGCTGCCTCCCAGTTACATCCTGGGTTGAAGTCACTCCCATATTTCTGGCTCAAAGCATGGCCATAGCCATTTAACATATCCATGAAACCAGTTAAAAGTTATAGATATGTTAAGTGACCATGCCTGAGGTTATCTGCAAAACTGTTGCTATGCAAAACAGCTCTCAATGGCCCTTCTCCCTGTGTCCCACCCCCCATTTCAGACTTGTGGGGGTGAGGACATCATACATATATACATATATATATAATATTTCCTGGACACCCTGAGTTCTGGACCCCATTACAAATTCCTCTTTTGGCCCTGGCTGCACCCTGTTACAAATGGACTTCAGTTACTTTCTTCAAATGTCCCCACTTCTTTGTTTCTCTTTCCTCTGCTCCTCACTTCTGGTCTGCAACCAGGAGACCAACCAGTTCTCAGACACCAATTGCCCCCCCAGTGGCCCAATTTCCCATCTTTATCTCTCTTTCATCCTTTCATTCATGGTCCACCCACTAAAGAGGAAAACCTAGCAAAATTGGGTGGAACATACAATGCTAGCCCCCTACTCTGGGTACAAAGAATAGGATACAGCTCTGCCTGTGGCTTGTTTACCTACAAAAAGGTAAAGTTTTATTGTGATTGTCCAGCCTACCCAGCCAAAAACTATTAATCTGCATCCGGTTGTCACAGGTGGGCACAGGTAACCAGGTTCTTGGTGATTGGGACAAAGAATTGAACCGAAAACCCAGAGTTTACAGTAGAGAACATGGGAGCAGACCAACTCCAAGCAGAGATTGACCTCATGGGCTGAAGGGATTCAAGTCACTCCCATCCCCCTGGCTCAAAGCAGGTCCACAGCTATTTAACATATCCATGAAACCAGTCAAAAGTTATGGATATGTTAAATGACCATGCCTGACATTAGCCATGAAACTTGCTAAGCAAAACAGCTCTCAATGGCCCTGTTCCATGCATCCCATCCCCCAGTTCAGACTTGTGGGGGTGAGGACATCCCATATTTTTAGTATTTCCTGGACACCCTGAGTTCTGAACCCCATTAAAAATCCTTTTGGGGGCCTGCTGACTGCACCCTCTTACACAGTTACCCCAAATGTGGCTGGTTGCCTGAATTCCTTCCTCCCAAGGCCACACAGCAAGATACACAGAGGACAGGTATGATTAGCTCTCCGATACTGGGCAAAATTTTGGCATGAAACAGAAACACAACACAGGCACAGTGTCCATGCTCAAAGGCATTAAAGAGAAGACTAGTATTGACTTTCAAACCAGAATGTGGCTGTCCCTGAATACTAGGCTTTTTGGGTAGGCCTTCAAGGATTTGTCACCTATTAACTTATATACACCCTAAAATGTAAAGATTTTATTTGTTTATTTTTAGATAGAGGGTAAGGGAGGGAGAAAAAGAAGGAGAGAAACATCAATGTGTGGTCGCCTCTCACGTGCTCCCTACTGGGGACCTGGCCTGCAACCCAGGTATGTGCCCTGACTGGGAATCGAACCAGCGACCCTTTGGTTTGCAGGTGGGCATTCAATTCACTGAGCCACACCAGCCAGGGCTACACCCTAAAATTTAAAAGACACTCTTTTAAACCTTTAAAACACAGTTCTGTGTGTTGTATTTTAATTGAATCTACTGGTATCAAATTGGCTCAAGGAAAAATCCAGCCCTGCATACTCATCGAACTGTATCCCCAGAGCAGGTTTCACAGCAACTGCTTTTCCATGCAGGCCTTGCTCACACAGCTGTGAGTCAACACTTTGAAAACACAGTTCTTGCAGGGATGGATTTTATTCCCTATCATTACCACTGGGCAGCACTTGGCTTCTATTAACATGACTCCTTAATAAATGTTCCCAACCAGCATCACAGAAGAAAAAAAAATCCTTACCCTTATCCTCTCAGCCATGCTTAGGTTACCTCAACTCAGTCCTTCTTCTGAGAGGTGAGTTAGCCTGCTGCCTCTCTCCACTGAGAACTGACTATCTCTACTTTCTGGGTTTTGGAAGCCTGTTTGCAGGTATGCCATAGGACAGCTACTGCTCAGCTAACTTCCCAGGCAAAACACCCTCTTACATGGTCAGGGCTGTGGTTTCCCAATGGGACTTCACTTCATTAACTAGGAAACCTCAAGAACCTAGTTAACAAACAACCAACTGGACTTTTGGGTTGAATAGAGGTAGAGGAGGCATAACTATCTTAGAGGAAGCCAGAGTTGCCACAGCATCTTTTGTGAGCAGGTGGTGACTCTGAAAAGAACCTTTGGGGTGCTCGGTGTGGCTCAGTGGATTGAGCACCAGCCTGCGAACCAAAGGGGTCCCTGGTTGGCTGCTGGCCAGGTCTCTAATAGGGGGTGCGGGAGAGGCAACCATGTATTGATGTTTCTCCCCTCTCTCCCTCCCTCCTCTCCAAAAATGAATGAATGAATAATGAATAAATAAATAAATAAATAATTTTTTAAGAAACGTATCTTCAGAGTGAGAGTGGCAGTTTCTATCTGTGCTACCTGCGCTGAGCCTAGGAGCACGCACCACGTATGCGGTGTGCCCCCTGGATGTCACTGGGCGTGGCAGTGACGTGCTTGGTGTGGACAGAGCACAGGTTTATCTCCTGGAAGAGCCCTACCAGGTATGCCTCGTTCGCCTCCTGCAACGCCATTCCGGCGGAACTCTGGAAGCGCAGTTTCAGTCTTGGAGCCCTGCGCGATCTCCCGTCCCAGGCGCTAGAATGGCCGGCCATTTGCGGATCAGCAGATCGGCTGAATTCTGGTAGCTGTGAATCTCGTGCAGGGCCACGGTGACCCGGCGGTAGCAGGGTGGCGGTTCGACTTCTCAACGCCGTCCACGGTCAGCACGCTCTTGAGGACAGCCTTGGTGGCCAGATGCTTGCGCGGGGTCTTGCCGTCCGTGGACTCGCACGCCGGTGCCACGGAGCATAATACTGCTTCCCACCTTGCCGCAGCTTGCTCTTGCCACCCGACAGCAGGATGCGTTCTGATTGGCCAGTGGTAGCCCAGCTCAGCCAGCGGTTCCTTACCTTTGCCTCGCTGGGGCCTGGCTGTGGGAGTCCCAGCCTCCAAGACCTGCTCAGGGACGCCAGCAGCCTGGAGCAGTTTGGAGCTGGAGTTCTGTTGCTGTGGGCATCGTCATGGGTGGCACCTCTTTTTGCACAGCTCCCTTGTTTCCTCCCAGCACTTTCCACCCCCTCTAGAAGCCAGAACTCTGCATTTGCCTTTTACGTGGTGACCATGTTAAATTTTGCCCCAGCGTTGGATAAAGGAATATCCATCCTTTGTGTCCTGCACAGAGCCCCTTCCCCTTTTGACTCAGATGAGACTCAAGATGTCGCTTCGTGATCAATGACCAAGCCAGGCACAGACCTTCCATCATGGATGATTAGCTGAACTCTTGTTCCCACTGATCCACTGGAACAAGATTGGTTTTTGCCCAGCTTTGGTCCAGTGCCTCCCTCCACCCTGAACCCTACTGCCAGACTGACCTTTGGCCCCTCCTGAGAAATGGCTGGCCTCAGGGTCAAGACTCCCCTGACCCACTGTCCCAAAAGCTGCACTGTCACCCTACTGCCACACCTGGTTCTTTCTTCCTGCGACAGATCCCTCACTGTGTAGGCTTGGAGATGCAGACTTAACCCCACAGTAAAGGCCGGCAGAATATGCCATCCCAAAGTATGCCACTTCTGCACAAGGATGATTTTGAGCTGAAGACACTGAAAAAACGGCAGATGCATGAATACCATCCTGATCTCTCCTTTTCTTCCTGAAAACAGGAGGTGAAGCTCCCACCTGAAAGATGCCTGCCCTGCACCTGGAGAAAAAAAATGTTCTTAACAGGGATGGGAAGTTAAGACAGAACAGGATTCTGTACAGACAGACCTTGGTAACCTAATTCTTATCTTCCTTTAGCCTCATATGGTTGAGCTACTTTCCCACAATTGCCTTTCTTTGTTCAGCCTACTATAAAAGCATTTCAGTTTAGCCACTCTTGTGGGTCTTCATTTCCTTATGAAGACTGTGTACATGTAAAAATCTATGTGCTTTCCTCCTGTAAATCTGTCTTTTGTTCCAGAGCTCCAGCGGAGACCTAAGATGAGTAGACGAAAGAATTTTCCTGCCGTATTTGATATAGTCCTTTTCCCTCCCCTTCAAGAATGCTTTTGGATAAAAGAGTGACCTTACTAACTCCGGCTTTGTTTTCATTTGACAATGGTTGTTACATGGAATCTCTGCCTGCCTCCCGGAATTGAGTGGTTTGGCTAGGTGTCAGGTGGAACGAGGGACGAGGGACGAGCCCCAGGTCACTCTGGTGTATGTGATGTGGGTCTGACCCAGTGGGCCTGGCACCATTGGTTAATCTTCCCAGAGCTGTCACTCATTCAGGAGACTGTCCAGGTGCCGTGAGAGTTAAAGGGGCTGAGGATGGTAGGGCAATAGATTTTAAGAGCCTTCTGTGACCCCTCAGGGAGCATCCAGGGAGGAACTTTTTGGGGTTGCAAAGGGGCTCCCTGTGGTGTGATTAGTTGGTCTGTTCTTTGAGATCATTTGGGCCCATGTTTGGGGCCTCACTTTTCCCACCACAAGAGCTTTAGTTTTGTTTTCAGATTCCCAGGGAACTTGAGACCCAGCACACCTGGACATAGGGCAAAAATGTCACCTGCTTCTATATATCTGAACGAACAAAAGAACACAGAAAAACAAAACTAGGGGCTGCCTAAAGCTGCAGCCACTCACCTCCCCAGCCAGATTTGAAACCATAACCTACATTACATGTAAAAACCTCTTTTTATGTGGGTTAGCTGACAGTTTTCATGATCTCAATAGCCAAGTTCCATGTGGTTCCTACACTCAGAGGAACCAAAGGTGCAGAGAAAAATGTCCACCCAAAATAACTCCCCAAATCTTTGGAGAGATTTCATCCACAAATTGAAGGTAGATTCAGATGCAAATATTCCCCCAGGCTTGGCTTGTGTGGTGCACATACATTTTATAGACCAGGTTATGTCTATGCATACACACGATGTATAGGGAACCGATCTGCATGGCAATGGCGAATGTAGCCCAGCCCCTGATTCAGAAAACCAGCAGGGAGCGAGTCAGCATATAGGAACTGAGCCCACAGATTGGCTTTCCCGTGGGGAATCAGGCCTGCATTGTACCTAGGATGCTTTGAGGCTTGCTTTTTGCTAAAACTCCCTCACCCTGAATTGAGGTAGCAAATGTTTACTGCATATCTTTAAAGTAACTTCCTAAAGTCTGTGCTAAACCTCCCCAGGATGGAGTGTAACCAGTTCAACCACTATTTCCCTTGCATTTGCAAACATCCTTTTCTTTGTAGTAATTAGCAACATCCTCTCCTTTGTTATCTATAAAAGGTAATCACCTAAAGTGAACCTGTGCATAGTAAATGAGGACCATTCTTGATGTAATGTGTGCAG
This sequence comes from Macrotus californicus, assembly GCA_007922815.1. Lineage (NCBI taxonomy): Eukaryota > Metazoa > Chordata > Mammalia > Chiroptera > Phyllostomidae > Macrotus > Macrotus californicus. The sequence continues at coordinate 24,250 of VMDR010003905.1, read as the reverse complement.
AAAAACAATAAAAACCTGTCCAGGCAGGGGCAGGGGCCCTCTCTCTCACTTAGAGAGCAGTTGTGCCCTCCCTTTTCTCCACAGGACTTCTGTAGTCCGTGTGAATTTGTTTGTCGCAGCCGCAACACACAGACCCCCCTAGCTGGAGTCTGCATCAATGGTGCCAATCACTAGGCAGTTTCTGTGCTGCATCTGGGGCAAGCACTCCCTACAATAGCACAGCCTTTGCCTGCTGTTGTTGCTTATGGTATTTGCATGTACAACTAAGGAAATAAAGGGTGTGTTCTGTATCTTGTTGTAGGTTTTTGAGATTTTAAGGTAATGCTGATTGGCCCTGTTTATCATCTCTGTGGGGTCACTCCCATCAGCAAGCAAACATGCTGTCATTTTCTCTAATTTAAAACTCCTGCTGTCCCCAGCCTGCATGACAGCAAGACTGGACCCATCTGGACTGTGAGCTTGCTATACCAGCAAGAGTGGGGCTCCCACAGGGATGGGTGGTCTTGGATCATCAGTGCCTGAAGCTATGGTGAATCGTGTCCTCCCAAGGCTCTTCTGGAGCTGATTAGTACATTGGGCACTATGGCTTCAAGCTGTTGTAAGGAACCCTGCCAACACCCCATTTCTCTAGCTCCCTTTACAGGAAACTCTTCTAAAGTCTACCACCTGTCTCCAAGTCCTGCTTTTCCATCCTCTGGGCCAGGAACACAGCAAGCTGATGATGGCCCCATGAGATGACTTTCAGTAAAGAAGTCATGGGGTCCACTATGCTCACCCATGTTTGTACCCACATCAAAGTACCCAGAGGGCATGTGAAACCCCAGAGTACCTCTGAAGCTGCAAAACTCGACAGTTCCAGCCAGGCTTCTTATAACGGGGTCTCTGCCCTATATATACCCACTTTATAAGAGGTTCAGCTTGGGGTTAATCTGTGAGATCTGACACTCTGTCCAGGCAGGTAGTGTCAGAAATGACTAAGTTGCTCGGTAGTAGGGAAAACCCACACCTCAGAATTGAGGTTGGATCGTAGTGTGAGGCTCCCAGTTCCAGGAGATTCTCACTCTCAGGATGGTCTACAGGCATCAGAATAATCATCTGCCATTTGTCTTTTCAAGGACCTGCACTGTCTCCAATGAAAGTATGTTTCTGCACCTGAGAAGGCTTAGTGTGAAGTGTGGCTGACTTCAGAAGGATGGAGCAGGGCCCAGTGACCTTGTTTCCATAGTGCCTAGATCTCCTCCAAGTTTGTTGGCTTCAAGCAGGCTGCTTATCTATTTTTTTTATTCTCACCCGAGGATATGTGTATTGATTTTAAAGAATGAGGAAAGGAGGGAGAGAAATAGAAATGTCCATCAGTTGCCTCCTGTGTGCATCCCCACTGGGGATGGAACCACAACCTTTTGGTGTGAGGGAAGCTCCAACCAACCCAGCCACCCAGCCAGGGTGGGGCTGCTAATCATTAAAGCAAATTCCCAGAGCCTCTCTGTTAACCCAAACTATTCCAGCTAACTTTAAAACAGACTCCATGTTAGTTTTTGTTTGCTGCCATAACATAGTACCTCCAATGTAGTGACTCAACAGCCCTCTATTATCTTACAGGTCTGAAGGCTGACAGTCCAGGCAGCGTGACTCGGGTGGGCTATCTTAGCTTGCAGGCTCAAGACAAGGTGTCTGCCTGGCTGCCTTCCTCTCTAGGGTTAATTGCACCCCCAGGCTCCCTCAGGTTTTTGGCACTTCCTCATGATTTAGGATGAGAATCTTTTCCCCAGCTGACTGAGAGGAGCTGTCTTTTCTCCCCGAGTCTGCCTATATTCCTCCTCAAGTTCTCCAGGTGGTCCCCTCCAGCAAGGGCCAGTCAACCATTACCAGGATCCAAAGGTTCCTGCAATTAGCCAGGATATCAAGGATAATCTCCTTGATGTCTATCACTAATGAAAGTTGCAAAGTCCATTGGCATGGGACGTGTAACCTACCTGGAAGTCCTGAGGACTAGGGCATGGAGATCTTAGAGGAGTCACCGCAGGCCTATAGTCAGATGTACCCTCAGGATCTGCTTAGTTGTCCATTAATCAAATCACTGAGAATATGTAATGAAAATGAAGGTTATTCCTCCACGGGTGGACTAATAGGTGTCAGTAGGGTTCATATTCTCTCCATGGACACTCACAGATATGACAAAATTAAAAGGTGCTTTGTTTTCTTTTTGAGAAAAATGACATGATGAAATGTGTGCACTGGAGAACCCTAAGGCAGAAGTAGAACACTCTATTATTTCTCTGAGCTCTTTGAGATAGTGATATCTGCCTGTTGGAATGAGTGAATATGAACATCAAAGGACACCTTCAGGAGGATGGAATGAGCAGGTATTATAGTTACACACGGATACAAAATGCATTCGCAGCAGAACACGTTGGCTCCAAGTAAAAAGAAATGAGGATGATCATAAAATCACACTTTCTCAGGATATGTGCTGAACACATGCTGGCATGGCTTTGATTATGACTATATAAGCAGGGTTAAGCCATGATGAGGTGATCTTAATTTCTTCGTCGTTCATACTCAAGAATAAAATTGATGTGTTAAATATTTATTTATTTATTTATTTATTTATTTATTTATTTTCCTCAACAGAGGACACTTTTTCATTGCTTTTATTTTACATTTTAAGTATATTTTATTAAGCTGGTGTGGGTCAGTGGATTGAGTGCTGGCCTGTGAACCAAAAGGTCGCGGACTTGTTTCCTAGTCAGGGCATATGCCTGGGTTACTGGCCAGGTACTCAGCAGGGGGTGAGCAAGAGGCAACCACACATTGATGTTCCTCTCCCTCTCTTTCTCCCTCCCTTCCCCTCTCTAAAAATAAATAAATAAAATCTCTTTTTTAAAAAGTATATTTTATTGATTATGCTATTACAGTTGTCCTATTTTTTCCCTCCCCTTTACCCGCCTCTGCCTGGTATTCCCATTCCCTCCAGCATTCCTCCCCACCTTAGTTCATGTTCATGGGTCGTACATATAATTTCTTTGGCTTCTCCATTTCCTATACTATTCTTAACCTCCCTCTGTCTATTTTGTACCTACCAAATATGCTTCTTATTTCCTGTACTTTTCCCCCACTCTCCCCACTTCCCTTCCCCACTGATAACCCTCCATGTGTTCTTCATTTTTGTGAATCTGTTCTTGTTCTAGTTGTTTGCTTAATGTTTTTGGTTTTTTTGGTTCAGTTGTTGATAGTTGTGAGTTTGTTGTCATTTTACTGTTCATAGTTTTTATCTTTTTTTTTTGGATAAGTCCCTTTAACATTTCATATAATAAGGGCTTGGTGATGATGAACTCCTTTAACTTGACCTTATCTGGGAAGCACTTTATCTACCCTTCCATTCTAAATGATAGCTTTGCTGGATAGTGTCATCTTGGATGTAGGTCCTTGCCTTTCATGACTTGGAATACTTCTTTCCAGCCCCATTCTTGCCTGCAAGGTTTCTTTTGAGAAATCAGTTGATAGTCTTATGGGAACTCCTTTGTGGGTAACTCTCTCCTTTCCTCTTGCTGGTTCTTTTTCATTGCTTTTAGAGAGACAGAAAAGGAGAGAGACAAACATCAATGGGAGAGAGAAACACCTATCAGTTGTTTCCCATATGCATCCGGGACAGGGATTGTACATGCCTGGACTGGGGATTGAACCTGCATCCTAGGTTTGTGCCCTGACCAGGAATCAAACCTACAACCTTTTGGCTATGGGACAATGCTCTAACCAATTGAGTCACACCAGCCAGGGCTGAGTTCTTTACTTTTAGAAAATGGGAAATTTCACCCTGGCTGATGTGGCTCAGTGGATTGAGTGCCAGCCTGCGAACTAAGAGGTCACTTGTTTGATTCCCAGTCAGGGCACATGCCTGGGCTGTGGGCCAGGTCCCCAGTAGGGGGTGCATGAGAGGCAACCACACATTGATGTTTCTCTCCCTCCTTTCCCCTCTAAAAATAAATAAATAAAATCTTTTTTTAAAATGGGAAATTTCAGCCCTGGATGGGTAGCTCAGATGGTTAGAGTGTTGTCCTGATATGCCAAGGTTATGGGTTCAATCCCCAGTCAGGACATGTACAAGAAGCAACCAATGAATGCATAAGGGGAACAACAAATCAATGTTTCTCTCTTTTACTCTCTCTCCCTTCCTGTATCTCTCTAAAATCAAGAAATAAAAACATTTTAAAAAATGGGACATTTCAAACATTTACAAAGATAGACATAATGTTAACATGGACTAGACTTCAGTAATTATCAGCCAGAGATCGATTTTGATTTATTTATATATCTACCCTCCTATTGCTCAGATTATTTTGAAAACATGTTCAAAATATCATTTCATGTGTAAATATTTATCTGACTTTTAGGCCATCCTAATCAGCTGAAAGAATGTTGTTTAATATTTCAGGGATATAATTAATCACACTTACCAACAAGTGACAGATCCTGTCTTCCAGGTACTTATCACCAACACATCTCTCAAGAGCACACTACATGGGATTTGCAAGCACCAGTGCTTTCCACATGGCAATATCCAAGCAATTTTATGAAACCATACCAGGAGCAGAGGTTTACCCAGAGTCCTGGTTTTGGTAGTCAGCTTGGGCTGATGTAGCAAAGTACCACAGGCTGGGAGCTGAAATGCCAGACATTCATTTCTCCCCGTCCTGGAGGTTGGAAGTCTGTGTCCCAGGTGGGGGCAAGGCTGGCTCTCCTGTGGCCTCTCTCCTTTGTGTGTGGATGGCTGTCTCCTCCTGTCAGTCCCATCCAGCAGGACCACATGTTGTTGTGGAATGCTTGTCCTATATCTCTGGACAAGTAACAAATTCACACAGACTAAAGGAATCCGGTAGAGAAAAGGGATAGCTTGGCCACTCTCTCCATGAGAGAGAGAGAGCCGGCCTGGCCACTCTCCATGAGAGAGAGGGCCTGCATGGCCCCTCTCCCACAGACAGAGAGAGGGCCCCTTCCCTGCCCCTCTCCTGGACAGGATTTTATTGGCACTCCAGGATGGTTCGCATTAACTATGCACAGGTTTGCTTTGGGTGGATACTGTTTACAGATAGCAAAGGAAAGAATGTCTCCAGTTGCTTCCAAGAGAAAGGTCATTTACAAATGTAAAGGAGAGAAAGCTGGGCTGTTTACATTCCTGCTTGGGAAGTCTAGCACAAGTCACAGTAAACTTCTGCAGTTTCCATCCCAGGTGAGGGAGTTTTTGCAAGAGCAAGTTTCAAAGTGGCCTAGGTACAATGCAGGCCTGATTACCCACGGGAAACCTATCCACGGATGTGATCTGTACACCACACACAATCTGGACTGCGTTCAGATCCAGAGCTGAGTCACAGGCCGCATCACACATGAATAGGTTTCCCATATCCTCCCTGTGTCCTCACATGGTTGTCCCTCTGTGTGTGTGTCTCTGTTCTGATCTCCTCTTCTTACAATGACACTAGTGACATAGGATTACAGCCCATCCTGTGACCTCAGACTCCTTGAGCCTGGACTTGCAGCATCAACTCTTCCTGGGCCTTCAGTAGCCCTGCAGACCCACAAGTGCACAAGCCAATTCCTGAAAATAAATCTCGATGCCTTCAGTTTGTTTCTCCATAGAATACTGATGAATAAAACCTGGAATCCATATCCTCTCTTTTCTCTTGCACTCCTAGATATAAATGGGCCAAGTTCTTTTCTGAGCTTATCATTTTTTTTGGTAATACCTTATCAAGTGAGGCTAATAACTCCACTTATGCTGCTTAACACTACTGCACAATGGGCAATGAGCTCACTACACATGGAGAAGTGCAAGTTTCCAGCCCCCGTTAAGTTTTCTGCCACATGGCACAGGGACCACCTTCCTGTTGGCCATTTCTCCTGTAATAACCTTTCTTCTGGGCTAATGCTGCATAAAGACAGCACCACCCCTGAGTGACCTCCAAGAGCAGCCCCCAGGCTCCTGATCGCTGCCTCCAGGTGGCACTGACATGTTCTCTCTCTGGTTTTAGGGAGCAGCTTCTTGCTGGGGTGTGCAGGTCTTGGGGTCCAGAAGTGGAGCACAAGGCTGGCAGTAACTCACAGTGTTTCCTGAAGCCCTTCCTCTAGAAATGGGGCACTGTTGCTTCCACCCACCTGCCATCAGCCAAAGGGACACCTTGGTGTTAGCTTCCTGGGGCGGCTGTAATAAAGTGCCCAAACTGGGGAGCGGTGGGGGCAGACAACAGGAATATACTCTGCCAGTTCAGGAAGGAGGTGTGGCTATCGCAGGTGGGCCCAGGTAGCCAGGTTCTTAGAGATCGCAAGCAATGAATTGAACTGGACACACGGAGAATTTATAGCAGAAAGAGAGAGAACAGATTTGTTAAGTGATAGTACACACCGCAAAACATGGGAGCAGGTCAACTCCGAGCAGAGAATGACCCTTGGTGGTTGGAAGAATTCTACTCTTATGGGGCAGATATTTCCTGGCTAGATTTGGTGGGCTTTTATTTTTTTATATTTTAAATATATTTTATTGATTATGCTATTACAGTGGTCCTATTTTCTCCCCTTTAGTCCCCTCTGCCCTGCACACTCCCTCCCACCCATATTTCCCCCCTCTAGTTCATGTCCATGGGTCATATATATGAGTTCTTTGGCTTCTACATTTCCTATACTATTCTTAACCTCCCCCAGTCTATCTTCTACCTACCATTTATGCTACTTATTCTCTATACCTTTTCCCCTTCTCTCCCCACCCAATCCCTGCTGATAACCCTCCGTGTGATCTCCATTTCTGTGATTCTGTTCCTGTTCTAGTTGTTTGCTTAGTTTGTTTTTGTTTTTGTTTTTGTTTTAGGTTCAGTTGTTAATAACTGTGAGTTTGTGGTCATTTTACTGTTCCTATTTTTGATCTTCTTTTTCTTAGATAAGTCCCTTTAACATTTCATATAATAAGGGCTTGGTGATGATGAACTCCTTGAACTTGACCTTATCTGGGAAGCACTTTATCTGCCCTTCCATTCTAAATGAAAGCTTTGCTGGATAGAGTAATCTTGGATGCAGGCCCTTGCCTTTCGTGACTTGGAATACTTCTTTCTAGCCCCTTCTTGCCTGCAAGGTTTCTTTTGAGAAATCAGCTGACAGTCTGATGGGAACTCCTTTGTAGGTAACTGTCTCCTTTTCTCTTGCTGCTTTTACGATTCTCTCCTTATCTTTAATCTTGGCTATTGTAATTATGGATGTGCCTTGGTGTGTTCTTCTTTGGGTCCAACTTCTTTGGGACTCTTTGAGTTTCCTGGACTTCCTGGAAGTCTATTTCCTTTGCCAGATTAGGGAAGTTCTTCTTCATTATTTGTTCAAATAAGTTTTCAATTTCTTGCTGTTGTTCTTCTCCTTCTGGCACTTCTATGATTCGGATATTGGAACATTGAAAGACATCCTAGAGGTTCCTAAGCCTCTCCTCATTTTTTTGAACTCTTGTTTCTTCATTGTGTTGTGGTTGAATGTTTCTTTCTTCCTTCTGCTCAACACCACTGATTTGAGCCCCAGTTTCCTTCCCATCATTGTTGATTCCCTGAATATTTTCCTTTATTTCACTTAGCATAGCCTTCATTTTTTCTTCTAATTTGTGACCATACTCAACCAATTCTGTGAGCATCCTGATTACCAGGGTTTTGAACTGCATCTGATAGGTTGGCTATCTCTTCGTCCCTTAGTTGTATTTTTTCTGGAGCTTTGATCTGTTCTTTCATTTGGGCCATATATATATATATATATATATATATATATATATATTTTTTTTTTTTGTCTCAGTGTGCCTATTACATAGTAAGTGGTGGAGCCTTAGGCTTTCACCAGGGCAGGGCAAACCATGTCACTGCACTGTGACACTGCATGTGGGGGAGGGACCTGAGAGGGAACAATGCCATTTGCTCTGCTCTCTGCCAGTTTTCCGTCACTTCCCCTGCTACCCACAGTCAATTTGAGCCCTTCTGATGCTGATTCCCAGGTGGGTGGGCTTGAGTATGTTCTAGGACCCTGTTGGTCTCTCCAATGAACTCTCCTGTGAGGCTGGGAGTTTCTCCCGCTGCTGCCTCAACCCCCACAGGTATTTTCAGTCAGAGGTTTGAGGCTTTATTTCCTCCCAATGGAACCCTGGGCTTCTTGGTCTGTCCCACTCCTCAGTTCTTCCTCCAGGTTTATCTGCACGTGAATGTGGGACCGCCTAGTCTGCAATCCACCGCCTCACTGGGTCTTCCAGCTGTCGCCTTGCCCGCCAGCTGCCATCCTGTCACAAATCCTCTCTGCCTGGCTGCCTGTCTCCACCCCTCCTATGGGTCTGGATGAATGTTTCTTCTTTAACTCCTTGGTTGTTGGACTTCCATATGGTTCAATTCTCTGTCAGTTCTGGTTGTTTTTTGTCTTTAAATTTGTTGTTGTCCTTCTTTTAGTTGTGCAAGGAGGCATAGTGTATCTACTTACATCTCCATCTTGGCCGGAATTCCTTTGGTGGGCTTTTATTGTGCACGTGCAAATAGTTATATTACTTTCAAGTTACTGCACATGCAGTCTCCCATGATTTTCCTTGATTGGCCACCAGGGGAGGGGGTCCCACAATGCTGATTTATTATAATGCTATTATACTGAAGCACGGGTCATGTAGCATCTTCTGCACAGGTGTAGTCATTATTTACTATGATTCAATGCTTTTCCAGAAAGCAGGGACAACTCGTCTTAGAACAGGGTCTCTGTCCTGTGTCGATGTCCTTTGTCTTAGTCCTGGGGCTCCTCTGGAGTTTACTCCCTCCTGAGCACATCCTGCCTCAATGCCAGACCAAGCTCCCTCCGGAAGTTTAGGGGCAGATGCTTCACTGCCTTTCTAGCTCCTGGTGGCTTCAGCCATCCTTCAGCTGGTGGCCACATCACCCCTGTCTCTGCCTCCATTTTCATGTTCTTCCTGCATGTGTCAGTGCTCCCTCTGACTGAGACATGTGATTGCCTTTAGGGTGTAGGAGAATCGGGGAGAGCTCCTCCTGTCAAGATCCTTGATGTGCTCACATTTTTTTTTTTTTGTCACATAAGGTACTATTCACAGGTTCTGGGATGAGGAAGAGCATTTGGCCAGGCAGCCCTTTTTTGAGCCAGCCACATGTGGTCACACACAAGGCCAGCCAGTGGGGCAGTTTAGCCTTGGGAGTGAGGAGTGGGGCTATGAGATGGGGCAACGTTTGCTCCCAGGTTAAAACAGCACAGGGAGATTTAGTGTGGGGCAAACCTACATCTTATCAGGACTAGGAACTAAGAGAAGGACACAGCACATTAATGACCTTTCTTAAAGTGGTCTTGTTAAATGGGATGATTCATATGGAACAAAATATGCACTAACCCAGCTCTGCCAAAGAGAAGTACCACATAAGGGTTACAGGAAGGGTGCATTTTTATCATTAGTGGTGGCTCCAGAGAACCACATTTTGACTCAGTATTGCCTTGTGTTGGGTAAGGCCTGTGCATGGCAGGAACACAATGCAGTGGTTTCATGAAATAACTCTAATGTATTCACATGGGGAACAGTTGCCAGGATGACTAGATGGAGTCAAGAATGCGCTTTTAGAAACAGTTATTTTGTTTCCACCATGTCCTTGCTGAGATGACCAGAGGCCTGGGAACTGTGGAGCACTGCCAGTGATCACAGGGACACTGAGACCACTCTGTCTCCACAAGACAGGCTGCCCACATCCCCATTAGAGGGAGGACAGTAAACAGGAGAAACACGGAGTCTCAGCTTTCCACACAGAAATACCACGGACAAAAGAGAAGTGGCATTTGCCCCTCCCGAGGCCATCATCACGTGTGTGTCTAGCTCTTCAGCTGTATCTGCAACGCTAATTTTCACAAACAGTGAAACACTCTCCTTGGAATGTAGTTGCACTCATGCCTTGAGTGCAAGAAACAGAATCTGATAGATATTTTCCAACACCACCAAGCAATTCTCCAATTCTCAGTGGACAAGTGCCCCACAAATTTAACTCAATTCTGACCCTACCTACCTGGAGATAACACCAGACCCCATAGGTTAAGGGTTCAGTCCTGCAAGACTGTCCCCATTTCAGATGCCAATCAAAGTCCTTTTGGACTTTGATTGTCACCTGTGTGTTTAACTACCCACTCCTCCTTTGGTTTGATTAATTTGCAGTTCAGCTCACAGAACTTAGAGAAATATTTTACTTAGTGGATTACTGGTGTGAACCCTGACAAACAAGACACCTACTAAGTGGCTTCTGGTGGCTATGTGGGCTCAAATGAAAACATACAAACAACAACAACAAAAACAGAGCCTAGCAGCTATTTCTGCACACGGGCCTCTCACACAAACTGCGCTTCAGGGAGAAGCCTGCACTGAACTGCCTGCCTGAACTGTGTTTCTGCCATGTGAGGGAGCCGTTGTAAAGGAGTTTCTGGAATCCTATTTCAACCAAGAGGACTGAGCTGTGGAGCTCCAACCAAGCAGAGCAGCTCTATTCTAACCAATCAGGACAGACAGTGCTCATCCCACCCCCCTCTTTAAAAAAGAGATTTTATTTTTTTATTTTTTGAGATAGGAGAAGAGAGAGAGAAAGAGAGGGAGAGAAACATTGATGTGGGAAAGGAACACTGGTTGCCCCTCCTATGTGCCAGAGACCCAGGCATGTGCGCTGACCTGGAATTGAACTGGTGACCTTTCGCTTTGAGGGACTACCCCAACCAGCTGAGCCACACCAGTCAGGGCAGGATGGTGCCTTCTGAACAAATCAAGCTTCCAGGCCTTGGAGTCATCGTTTGCATGAGAACAAACCAATCAGGGGTCGGGGTGGGGACTTGTGTTCCTATAAGTCACCTCCACTTCGGGCTCTGAGAGTGCATTTTCCAAGAATGCCACTGGAGAGTGTCTTTCTTGGTTCAGCTGAAACACCAAAGATGTCTCACCATAGCAGCAAAGGATGAATGAGACCAGACCAGCACAGTGCAAAGCAGAACACCGAGGAGCAGAGCAGGCTGTCTAGTCAGAGGGGCCTAACCCTGTGCTGTTTCACAGCACAGCTGTGTCACAGTTGAACTGTTTTGCACTGAATAAAGTTTCCTTTTTCACTGCACCCCAAATTGCGGATATCTATGGAGTTGAATTAGCGCTAACAACCATTGGTTGACACAGATTATTATAAAAGGATATATGATAGGAAATGGCAGAGGGAAATGATGCACAGAATAAGGTATGGTGACAGGGTACGGAGTGCCCTTCCATCTCCAGGAGTGTCTTCTCTTGGAATCTCCACCTGTTTAACTGGGAAGCTTTCCCAGAACTCCCTCCCTTTGATTGTTTATGAGGCTTTATTACACAAGCATGACTGAATAAATTGTTGGCCATTGGTGGTGATTGATTCAACCTGCAGCCTCTCACCCCATCCCCAAAGGTTGGGGGGGTAGGACCGAAAGTTCCAACCCTCTAATCAATGATTGGTTCCCCTGGTGACTAGCCCCACCCATAGGAGCTATCAAAATCACTTTATTAAAATAACAAAAGATATTGATTCTCTCAACTCTTTGGAAATTCCCTGGGTTTTAAGAACTTTGTGCTAAGAATGTAGATGAAGGACCAAATCAAACATCTTTTTCTTATTGTAAATCACAATATCACACAAAACAAAAACAAAGAGCCCAAATCAAAGTTCTGTGATAGATCTGAAATAGCTTTCTGCTCTCAGAAAGCAAAGATGCTTTCAACAAATTTCTGGGCTATGCTAAAAAAGATAAAATAGCCATTTAAAGGAGTCTCTTAAGGGCCACATTTGACAATTTGAGTATCACACAGTGATAATGGTTAATTACAATATGTTTAGTTTATAAAAGGAGAAAGGTTACTACTATATGCATTTACAACCATAAAACAACAAAAGGATGTGAATAGGTTGTGTTGAATTTTTATAGAATATGGTAAAAAGGAAAGCGTTGGCAACATGGGTATTTGGTTCTTAAGCACACGTCTGTTTGTAAGGTTTAGATGTGGATCTGCGTGTAACACTGCAAGCAGGAAAGCGCAAGCAAAAATGTGAGACAGCTCGCCAGGGAGATCTGTCACCACCAGAGGATGGCAGAGAAAACGCGCTGGAGAATGGCGAGGGGAGAGCACACCGTCGCTGTGCGGAGGGTTATAGGGGTGTTAACATCCTGGGCCGGTAGAACAAAGGCGTCACGTAATCTATTCTCAGACAAGGGGGAAAAGGCTTCTCTTTGGGAAGAATACGCTGCAGCCCTTAGGTCTAGGGATCGCGCGGACTGCGAGAAGTCAATGGCATCAAGTGTGCAAAACCCGGAGAGCACCAGCGATTGAGTGCGGCGGTGGGGGTGGGGATTGGCGAGGCGAGTCCCTTGGGCCACAGAATGGGGGTAAGTGTCTGGAGGCCAAGAGGACAGACGCGCCCGCATTCGGTCAGAGAGAAAGCTATTGAAGTGACCAAACGGGAAAGGTGCCTGAGTGTAAATACGGCAGTATTGGGTGTTTTCTGCAGCCAGCCCCGAGCACAGAGCTCAGGAGCCTCCGAGAGACCGCTGTCTGCCTCGCAGCGCACGCCACAACTGCCGCGACCGTCCCCGGCGCGCGCGTACTTGGTATGCCCTTTCTCCACACCTCTGCATCCTGGTATCTCTGCACCCTATATCACCGCATCCCTTATCCCTCCACCCCTTTATCCTCAGAGTCCTGCGCCCCTAAAACCCTACCTCTTGCATCACCTCATCCCTTATCCCTGCACCTTTTCATCTCCTGACGCCTAGCACCCCACACTGCGGCGTCCCTGAGCTGCCACCAGGAGTTCGTTGATCTTCCCGCTTACGCGTTGCCTTTCGAGCACCCGGGGCGCCCTGTTGAGCAGAACTCTGAGGCCGAGCCCGAGCCCCACCTCGAAGGCTACACTGCAGGCTCCAGGCCAGCCTGGAGGGACTTTGCAGCCCACCGCCTGTGGGCGACTCAGAGGAGGAGTTCGGGTCATGCCCAGAGACCCCCAGTACATGCGCCGCATCCACAGGAGAGAGCTGGAACGACAACCCCAGCTCTAAATGGCATGAAGCCCACGTCCCTTTTTTGTTTCAGCAAAAACAGCCTTGCACTCCTTCTTCGGTTGGCCTCTGAATGCAGCTGCGGTAGCACCTCAGAGCCCGAGGGAGGGTGGCCCTCACCCTAGGGTCCGTGATTTTTTTTTTCTTGGTAACGTCCTCACAACCAAAGCTGGAGTCGGCTAGTTGGCCATTGTTAAAAAGGATCCAGTGGGGCTTTTACTTAGAGCGGAGGGATGTGGGTGCCCAGTGGTGGGATGGCGCACACCCTCGCACTCTTTGGCTGTGTGGTCATTGGAGTAGTTTCATTCCTTCTCTGCCTCCGCTGGCTGCGCGCGCACATGTGCGTGTGCGTGTTTAAATTTCATTCACCAGTATTCACTTTGCATCCACTGTGCGCCTGAGCATCACCTCTGAACGCTTGAGGGAGGGGGTACGCATTCGAAGACAGTGCCTTCCCGGAGCTTGCATCCGGTGGGGGAGGGTAGAGGCTTACAGAAAGAGCACCAAGGCTTGGGGTGTTCTGCCAGGAACCGTGGAGACTGAGATTTGAGCCTAAACTTGGAGGCCTTTGGCGTGGGAAGACCCGGGTGTCTGCTCTGGGGAATGTGGGACATGTGGGTTTGAAAAACAGACCCGTGGAGCTGGCACGCGGGATGGAGCGTGGTCAGAGGCCAAGCGAAGGGCGCGGGGGCTGAGCAGAAAAATTTCGGCTTTTCCCTGAGTACCTATTGTATACTTAGTGACCTTGAATGTTTAGTGTTTCAGGTATACTTAGTGACCTTGAATATTTGGTTTCCAGCTGTCACGCCAAGCGAAGAAATCCGTCCACTCCGCCCCTCCCCCCTTTTTGTCTTCTCTATTTTTTTAGAATGGAATATTCTAAAAAGAGTAAGTGCCCATTCTAGGAGGTGGCTGTCAGGCTGCCGCCTGGAGAGATGATGTCAGCTGGCCTGCACATGGCAGGAGAGAGTTCCTCAAAGGTCTGAGAGTACAGTCCTTTTTCAGATGGATGGTTCGCAAATACCGTCTCCCACTGTGTAGCTTGTTTTTTCATCCTTGTCGCAAGGCAAGTTTAAATTTTGATGAGGCCCAATTACGGTTTCCTTAGATCCACAGATCATGTGTTTGGTGTCAAGTCTAAGCACTCTTTGCCTAGCCCTATGTTCTGAAGATTTCCTTCTATAAATTTTCTTCCTACAAATTTTGTAGTTTCGTTTTCCACTTAAGTCTATGACTTATTTTGAGGTTTTTTTTTTTTTTTTTTTTTTTTTTTTTTTTTTTTTTTTTTTTTTTTTTTTTTTTTTTTTTTTTTTTTTTTTTTTTTTTTTTTTTTTTTTTTTGTCAAGAATGGTGGATGTTGTTAAATACCTTCACTGCATTGAGATGATGATTTTTTCTGTTTTTCTTTTTCCTCCCCCCGCCTGTTGATAAGGTGGATTCCATTGATTTTTCTGTAGATTTTATTCTCAAGCAGAGGAACTGAGTTTTGGAGTACCTCACTTATGCTGTAGTGTGAGTAGTGGGAGATTAGTAGTCCAGGTAAGAAATGATAGTGTTTGAATTTCCTGGCAGCTCTAACAAATTCCCGCAAGCTGAGCGACCACAAACAAGTGTGCTCTCCAGGTGTGCACCCAAAGTCTGAGAGCAAGGTGTGGGCAAGCCAGTTCCCCTGGGAGACTCCAGGGGAGGATCCTTCCTGCCTCTGCCAGGTCCTGGTAGCTCAAGGTGTCCACTGGCTTGTGGACAAGTCACCCCATCTCTGCCTTTTTTCACATGGCTTTCTCCCAAGTCTCTGCATCTTCTGTCTCTTAAAAAGACACCTGTCATTGGATTTAGGATCCACCCCAATCCAGGATGATCTCAAGACCCTTAACTGAATTGTACCTGCAAAGACCTTTTTATGACACAAGGTCAAAGTCACACATCCCAAACATTTGGGCGTGGGCATATCTTACAGGGAGGGAGTACCCTTCAGCCCACTCTAGGTGGAATCCAGGACTAGGGTGGTAGCAGTTGACATGGAGAGAAAGGCCTGCATCCCAATGATTCCTGACTTGCTGTTGGTCTCTTTGTGGGCAGGGATGGAGAGGAAGGGATCAAAGGCAGCTTTTATTTGTCTATTTTAGTGAACTGAGTTGCAGGTGGATGGTGGGACCATTCACCTGATTGGGGAAAGACTGGGGAAGGTGGTGGTGAGGGGCTATGCCTTTGATTCAGCCACCAGGAGGTACATCCAAGCCAGAGCTGGAGACTGGCCCGTGTGGATGGTGTTTGAGTCTCACTGAAGCCCTGGCGTGGATGTGTGTGTGGAGAAAACCCATGGTGGATGGCAGCATGGCCCTTGCTCTCCTCGAGTGGGGAGGAGGCTGTTTCTCTGGATCCAGAAGGTTCTGTGGGGCATGGGGCATGAATGACAGCATGCAGGCTGGGCATCAGGGGTCCTGGGAACTCTTCATCTTCTGAGGATCATGTGAGAAGGCCCGAATTAGCCAAGGAGAGACAGAACCAAGATACCCAGACCCATGTGAGGGAGGCTGCTGGACCAGTACCTTTCCAAAGACCCTCACTGACACGTGACTGATGCTGATACCCAACTGAGCCCCAGTTGACCACTGACACCTCAACTGACCCAGTACTGATCCTTCAGCTGGTTAAACTGCTGACTCCCCACTTGCCCCAAATGCCCGGGACCCAGCCTTCAGCATGCTCACTGATCATCAGCTTTCCTGGGAGCCCAGGTCCAACTGCTGACCCTCAGCTTTGAGAACAGAACTGCAAGGATGCCACACAGAGCTGGGGGCAAATTGAGGACAAGGGTGCTGACAGCCTCTGGGCCCAAGGGCAGTGCTGGCAAGAGGAGCTGCCAGTGAGGGGTAAGTGTCAGGACCTGATGTCCCATGTAGCAGGGAGTGGGTCAGAGCTGACCAGTGAAGGAGGAGAGAAGGTCAAAGGGAGGATGCAGCTATTGCTGGGCAGGTGTCAGAGAAAAGTAAAGCCTCAGTCAGGCTTGCTTAGTAATGAACAGGCAGGTTCTGACCAGGGTTGGGGCCACCATGTAGCAGGGCAAGATTTTAGGACAACAGCTCAGCCCAGGCCCAACAGCATTCAAGCTGGGCAACCCAGTTTTCTCCTGACATGCACCACTGAACACACTTATTGAGCAAAGAAATTGGGTGCGTGTGTGTGGGGTCAAGTCCATTTGTTTTTATACTTGAGGGATTCTCAAACATGTTGGTGAGCAGACAGGAACTGACACATCAGGGAGACTAGATGTTGGGCAGGGACCGGGGGCAGACTCATGTCCAGGAGGGTTGGGTAAGCTGTGGGTTGTGGACCAGGCTGAACCTAGACTGGGGAAATTTACCTGCAGTGCATGTAGATGTTTCTGAGACTGGTTGGACTGCACTGTTCCTCCAGTACCTCACCTGTTTTTCTCATCTTTCTCAATGTGATTACTCTATAAGGATATAGAGTGATTGAGAATCCCAGTGTGATGTGCCACAGTGGTCCAGGGAAAGGCCACCCAGAGGAACTCCACACCCCTCTTCCTCCATGGTCTCCCATGGGAGCTAGCAGCCAGGTCAGCCTGTCCAGCCCACCCTCCACCTGCTGGGTAAAGTGATGGAGACACCCAGTTGCATTTCTGGCAATCTACCATTACATTCAGATTTCTTTTAAAATCAAGGTGAAATTTACATAACGTACAACTAACCATCTGCAGTGCAATTTGGTGCACTCCCAGCGCTGTGTAATCACCTCTCTAGTTCAGAAACATTCTCATTGCCTGCCAAGTAAAGTCACTACTCATTCTTCTCATCACCCCCAGTTCCTGACAACTACTAACCTAGTCTTTGTCCATAGATTTGCTTATTCTGGACAATTCTTGTAAATGGAATCATATACTGCTGGCCTTTTGCAACTGACTTCTTTTCCTTGGCACAGTGGGTTTTTTTTTTTTTTTTTTTGAAGATTTTAAAAATTTACCTTAGACAGATGGGAAGGGGAGAGGGAGAAGAACCTCAATGTGTGGTTTGCCTCTCATGTGCCCTCTACTGGGGACCTAGCCTGGCCCACAACCCAGGCATGTGCCCTGACTGGGAATTGAACCGGCAACCCTTTGGTTCGCAGGCCAACACTCAATCCACTGAGCCACACCAGCCAGGGCTTAGCATAATATTTCTTAAGCTCTGTGTTGTAGCATGAATCAGAACTTCTCTCCTTTTTATGGCAGAATGGTACTCCACAGTGTGGGCAGACCACATTTTGTTTATCCACCCATCTTCTATGGGCATTTGGGCTGTTTCTACCGTTGGGATGTTATGAATAATGCTGTTGTGAATGTGGGTATATGGATATCTGTTAGAACCCTCGTATATAGCTGGAAGTGGACTGAGTCATATGATGCTCTCTCATAGAAGCAGGTAGCTGTTTATTTCATCAGGTTTTTGAACCTGGTAGCGCAGATAGATAACCAGATTTTAGACTGGAGCTGTCCAACAAAACTTACTGTGAAGATGGTGCTGTACAGTGTTGTAGCCTCTGGCCACATATGGCTAGGGCAACTAAAAAATTAAATGGCCCCTGTGGATTGTGGCTGGCTGTATGGGAAAAGCTGTTGCTGCCAGAGAGTACCTCCCATATCACAGCCTCCATTCTAAGAATGCCTCGAGAAAGTAAGAAACCAAAAAGCTGAAGATCTGTGGTGGTACTTGGAATACTTAAGCCCCTGCTCCTGGAAAATTTATTTTCAATATCACCTAAGGATTTGAACACAAGTTTACAGTAGAATTGAAGGCCTTCACTGTTTAACGTGCTGCCTGCACCTTGAGAAAGCACCAGTCTATTGATGCTCCTCATTGCAGTGTGGCCTGCTCAGCACTGAGACCCTATTCTCTTCCCCCACGGGGAGTCTAGTATGGCTTCCACTCATGTGAATAGAGTGGTTGCCTGTATGTCTTTTTTAGTGCTGGGATATTTCCTAAAGACTAGTAGATGGCTAGTTCCAGATGGTTCTAGGAAGCCCTGGTATGGGTAAACCTAGTCTTAGTAAGATAAAATGTATCTCTGAGTTGTTTTACCACTGTACTTATTGTTATAATAAAAAAACCTTATGACAACAGTGAAGATAACGACAGGAATAACTAACACTTACCAAGCCCTTATTCTGCACCAGGAATTTTTTTTAGGGGATTATCATGGGTTATCTCATTTATTCCCTTATTTCCCATGACATAGGTGCCATTAACATTCCCATTTCTCAGCTGACTTTCCAAAAGCATCTCTCCAAACTTGCTTTGTAACAGAATGTAGAGCTTGTGAACAACCAACTTCTGAAATAGCCACATTACACAGTCTGATCCTAACAATATTTACTTTAAACTCACTCAATTCACAAACCTAGTTTTTTCTTACCAGGCTCAATGTACAAATTGTTTTATTATGATGTTAGCTAACAATTCAAGAGGTACTTTGGTTGTTTGACCAACCGAATTTGAACAATTTAATTTACTTCAATTAGTTACTGTTAAGTTCCCTTGAAAACTTTATACCGCCTTTAAAAATAATTTCTTTTAAATACTGAAAACACCTGTAGCAAAATAAACCCTTCCCCAGACTTTAAACTTCCCAGTCCAATAAATTCTAGCATAATCCCATGGAC
The DNA here is from genome assembly GCA_007922815.1 of Macrotus californicus. Lineage (NCBI taxonomy): Eukaryota > Metazoa > Chordata > Mammalia > Chiroptera > Phyllostomidae > Macrotus > Macrotus californicus. Next base: position 5,502 of record VMDR010003905.1, on the reverse strand, counting down.
CTTAAAAACTGCCATTTCAACTCACTCAAGCACTCATACATTTTAAGTGGGAACCAGTTTACTTATCAGAACCGGAAATGGCAAATTCTGAAGATAACACACTTTTCATACCAGGTCAATCTACCCGGTTGTCTCTAGGATAAAGACACAGTTCATATTTGGCGTCTAAATGTGACCGAGCGAGACTGTGGAGACTAAACACTGGTAATAACACAGGTACCTTCAGGGTGAGAGAGATTTAAATCCCAGGAGGGGTTTGGTGGCAAGATTCGCCAGCATGGCGGTCACACATCAGGTGAGCACCCCCCTGCAGTAGAGCACGGGGCGCGCCATGCTGAGGCCCGGTGAGGCTCTTTTCGGGAAACTGGGTGGCTCTGAAGAAAGCCTTTGGCGTCAGGGAACCCCTAGAGCGCAAGGCAGTTCCTGCCCACCTCTGCGGCTTCACTTGCTCTTGGCCTTGTGGTGGCTCTCGGTCTTCTTTGGTAGTAGCACGGCCTGGATGTTGGGCAGGACGCCACCCTGAGCGATGGTCACGCGGCCCAGCAGCTTGTTGAGCTCCTCATCGTTTCGGATGGCCAACTGCAGATGGCGCGGGATAATACGCGTCTTCTTGTTGTCGCGGGCTGCATTGCCAGCCAGCTCCAGGATTTCGGCGGTCAGGTACTCCAGCACCGCCGCCAGGTACACTGGCGCGCCGGCGCCTACGCGCTCGGAGTAGTTGCCTTTGCGAAGCAGGCGGTGCACACGGCCTACAGGAAACTGCAGTCCGGCGCGCGAAGAGCGCGACTTGGCCTTGGCTCGCGCCTTGCCCCCCTGCTTGCCGCGGCCAGACATATCTGTAAACCTAAATAAACAGGAGCCAAGAAAAAGCAGCAGAACAGAAGCGAAACCCGAAATAGAGGTTACTAGGTCTAGCAAGCCCTTATATATGGTCCTGAGGTAGGTGAGATGGCGCCGTCCGATTGGATGGCGTCTACAGCCAATCAGAAAAAGAAGTCACCACCCTCTAATTTGCATGTGTCTTTTCCAGTGATGATGTCAGGGAGTGCTTGACCCTACCAGAAACTAGAAACTGTCCTTGATTTGAATACACGACTATAAATAGAGTTACTCTACTTTCAGAGACTATTGGTAGAGACAATTATTCCTTATCCCTCGAAACCAAGAAAGTAGTTCCCAAGTGGCAGAAGAATGAAAGAAGAACACGCAAGCGCAGCTCTAAGGGGAGCTACTCCGTTTATAGGTAAAATTTGTTGAAGGGGGTGCACCCCGACACCGGCATCTTGTCCAAAGCCATGGGCATCATGAACTCCTTTCTCAAAGACATCTGTGAGCGCGCGAGGCGTGTCCCGCCTGGCGCAATACAACTAGCATTCCACCATCACTTTTCCGGGAAGGGCAGACGGCCGGCCTTACTCCTCCTGCTGCCAGAGCCACTCCCATAACTGAGAAAGGGTTTCGAATACGGTGAAGGGTTGTTATGTAAACGCAATGCATCTTTGCGTCCTACGGGTTCCCTGGTTATTTGGAGGGGCCCCGCTTCAGTCGTTGTGAGCGCGGTTGTGTCTATGAACTTGCACGCGAATGTGAGAATGTTTAACTTCTTCCAGAGTTCGGGATGCAAACCATAGCAAGGCGATCAAGGACCACCGCCCCCAGTCCCCCCTTGCCTCGGCCCGGGGCTATTAATGCATGGTCACGCAAAGCAGGAGCATGGAGCTGGAACGTTCGTTCTTTCAGTGCATTCCTGGTGCTTGCGCCCGGGAACTTGATCCAGAGCTCTGTTTGCCTATATTCCCACCCCGTGTACCTGGTGGGTGAGCCTGGAGGTGCTCCAGATGATGCGCTTGGTGAGGCCCTGATGTTGTCGAGCGGATCTGGCGGTGGCGCCTCGTGCTGCATCCCTGCCTGGACCAGACATCTCTATCCTCGAGCAATGAGCATTTCCGGGAGGACTTTTGCGTGGTTGGACATTGCAATGGAAGGATGCTTGAAACTAAAAGGGAAATGGAAGCTCGGTGAAAACTCAGCGCCCTGTGCTCGGGAGCCACGTGTAATAAGCCAACCCTGCAGTGGGTAGCTTTCACCCTTAAGGGCAGGAACTAGGCGATTTAAAAGGAAAGAACACCTTTTTTGCTGAACAAATTAGTTCCCTCCCCTTCAGCCATGTTATTTTCTGTGAAACGTTAGTGATGAAGAATAGAAGCCCCCCTTTAAACTCCCCGTATTTATTTGGAGAATCATCTTCTGGGCAAAGTTCTTTGTCATGAAGATTCTTCACTGTGGAAGGGACAACGCCTGCCTTTTTCTTGGCTTGGCTTTCTTATTTTAAAAAGGGGTTCCTAATCATTCTCTTGAACATTTTGAGAATTAACGTATTGAAAGTTCACATTGGTGGGAGGAGGGTTTAGCAAAGGGGGAGAAAAAAAAAAAAAGAAAGGTCGCATCATCTCAGCAAGGAACAGGTGTTCAATAAAAGATAATCGTACGTTTACAAATCTTGTCTCCAAAGGAAGTTGGGTGGGGGGGCTGCCGCGCAGGCGGCACCAGGAAAGAAAAGTCACCAATTGTCCTCCACCACAGGGGCTGGAAGCCCCTCACTCCCCCTCCCACCAGTTCATTTCTCTTGTGTGGATCCACTCTAAAATAATTTTTTAAATCTCGCACATTTTAAAGTTGGCATCTAAAATATCTTTATGGTTAGTTGAAATAATTGCAAGGATGCAAATCCCACCCTTGAGTTTTAAAAACATGGTCATACACATCAGTCTTTTAAAGGTATCTGTTAAAATATCAATTTGGTACCATAATTTATAAAATAACACGACCAAATTTCTCATTAATAGATGTTTTAGATTATTCTTTTTTTCTCCCTGAAGTCATTTGTATTCCATTTCTTCCTCAAAATTTCATCCTAATGTAAGATGTATTTTTTGTTTACCACTTTTTCCTACAAAAAAATATGTAAATTGAAATTTTAAAATACTTGTAGGTGATCAAAACCCAGTGTTTGAAACATAAATAAGTTTTGCCCTCACCGATATGGCTCAGTTGATTGAGCATCTTCCAGCAAACCAAAAGAATGGGGGTTCGACCCTCGTCAGGGTGCATAGGGAAGGCAGTCAATCCATGTTTCCCCCATGTTTCCTCTTCCTCCCTTCTCTACTGTCTAACATCAATATGCATGTCCTCAGGTGAGGGTAGAATACATACATTTTTAAAACATAAGTAAGTTTTGATAATTTTGAAACAAAAACCAAAATTTTAGTGAAATCTGCCTCTTAATGAGCTGGATGGTGGCCCCTCCCTCTCCACATTAGGCAGTTCACGCACCTTGCTCGCGTTGACTTATGTTTGCAGTGATAGTGATATAGCAGCTTTTGCTTTGTCTTATAGATGTATGCTTTGAAACACCATTTACAAAAATATATGCATAGGAACGAAATTTTTCTATAGACGTTTCACTCAGTTCTTTGCTTTCCTAGTTATAATCCAAAACTCAAACAGTTATTGGTTATCAAATGATAATGCCCTTAATTCTCAGATGTCTGACTCATACTTAAAATGTGAGCTTCCAGTACTCCACTATGAATGGGGCTGTCGACGGGTCCAGTCCCTGGTCAGTATCTTAGTGAGCACTTGTAGTCACATGAAACTAGCCTCCCAGATCCACATGATTCTCTCTACCACAATGAGCCTAAAACCTAGGTTTAGTAAAATAAAACTTGTCTAGCAGAATGTGACAGATTGTGCTCACAGTAGGCAACAACACTGCTTAGTGCCAAAGGTAAGATCAAGAAACAAAATGAACATGTTGTAGAATTCCCAAATATAATTATATAAAAATGAATTTTGTGTGGATAATGAAAATCATTGGTGAATTTCTCATGCCCTGGCTGGTGTGGCTCAGTGGATTGAGTGCCCGCCTGTGAACCAAAGGGTCACCCGTTTGTTTCCCAGGCAGGGCACATACCTGGGTTGGGGGCCAGGTCCTCAGCAGGGATCATGTGAGAGGCAACCACACATTGATGTTTCTCTCCCTCTCTTTCTCTAAAAATTAATAAATACAATCTTAAAAAAAAGGAATTTCATTAAATAGCAGATGCTGGTTCTTCTTTTCTATTGGATACAACCAATCCGAAGGCACATCTGTGGTGTGCCTGGAGTCAGATTCATACCTTTTTCTCTTCATCTTGTGTGAATGTAGCAAAAATAAAATATGAAATAACCAGTTTTAACCCAAGTCTACATCTTCTCTGGCTAGGAGGCAGATATGGGGTGAGTAGAGGGGAGGGGAGGAGGGATGCATTTCTTCTGAGGAAGGGGATGTTGATGCTTATTCAGCACAGGGGATGAGAATGATATTTGCTTCCAACTTCCTAAACCATTTCTTTCCCATTATTCACCCACCCCCACCTTGGACTCCCCAAAGGCCAAATAAATAAATTCAAAACTCAAGACTAGATACAAATGGTGTTTCAGGTATCTGAGGTCATAGTACTGAAAATATGTTATTGTGCTTACATTGGAAGTGTAGCAAAAAGTCAGACTTTTAACTGCAGAGAGGACTTGAGTGGGTTCCAAAGGAAAAACTAATTCTTACTGTTGATGTCCACTGAACAAACCCCTTTGATGGGATGGTCATATGCTAAGTGGTTGGTATGTGCAATCTCATCCAGTCTTCTAATATCTCCAAGGGTTAGACATTATTAATCTTCTCTAATTACCCATCAGAGCTCAGGCTTATAGAACTGGTAAAAGATAAACTGAGGCATATTGAAAAATTTTAAGAGTTTATCAGCACTAAAATCCACTTGAATTGGGCAGTATCCAATGTAGTGGATAGAAGGGAGCTCCGAGAAACTGGGCAAAATGAAAGACTTATAGGCAGAAGGGAGGGGGAACAGAGAAGTCATACAAAGCAAAGTGCATTTGGTATTGCAAAGCTGCTCTTCTTTAGGGGATGACTGGGGTTTCTTGTGCAGGTGACCTAAGTTGTGCTGACCAGGCAATTTCTGATTGTCTGGTTTGAGATACCATTTCTGAGAGCACTGGAAGTGAAATCAAGTTCAGTCTTGGTTTGGTGACATGAGATTTAACATAAGTGGCTCCATTTTGGGCTTGTTGCCTTGTTTTTAACAGAAGTCACTGGTTCCTGAGTTACCTCCCTTATTAAATTAATTCCTATATACACAAGGTTAAGTTTCCTTATTATATTGACTTCCAAGAGAGAAACATAAGGTGTAATAAATTTACCTCCCACTTATTTTAGTGTCAGCTGGGGAGCTCATTAGAAATGCAGATTTTGGGCCCCACCTCAAATGTTTTGAGTCAGAATCTGCATTTAAACAGATTCACATGCACATCAGAGTTTGAGAAACTCCACTTTGCAGATCACTTACCTGGCTATTTTAACCATACATGCTACTATCTAAATGGGCCAGGGAACTTAATGGCGTTCCCAATATACAAAATGGTTCACCGAGTTCAGAGCAGTTAGCA
>VMDR010003904.1:0-66180 GCA_007922815.1 Macrotus californicus | reverse complement strand
TTCTTTTAGGTTTAGTTGTTGATAGTTGTGAGTTTGTTCTCATTTTACTGTTCATATTTTTTATCTTCTTTTTCTTAGATAAGTCCCTTTAACATTTCAGATAATAAGGGCTTGGTGATGATGAATTCCTTCAACTTGACCTCATCTGGGAAGCACTTTATCTGCCCTTCCATTCTAAATAATAGCTTTGCTGGACACAGTAATCTTGGATGTAGGTCCTTGCCTTTCATGAATTGGAATACTTCTTTCCAGCCCCTTCTTATCTGCCAGGTTTCTTTTGAGAAATCAGCTGATAGCCTTATGGGAATTCCTTTGTAGGTTACTGTCTCCTTTTCTCTTGCTGCTTTTAAGATTTTCTCTTTATCTTTCATCTTAGGAAATGTAATTATGATGTGCCTTGGTGTGTTCCTCCTTGGGTCCAACTTCTTTGGGACTCTCTGAGCTTCCTGGACTCCCTGGAAGTCTATTTCCTTTGTCAGATTGGGGAAGTTCTCCTTCATTATTTGTCCAAATAAGTTTTCAATTTCTTGCTCTTCCTCTTCTCCTTCTGGCACCCCTATGATTCGGATGTTGGAATGTTTAAAGTTGTCCTGGAGGTTCCTAAGCCTCTCCTCATTTTTTTGAATTCCTGTTTCTTCATTCTGTTCTGGCTGAATGTTTCTTTCTTCCTTCTGGTCCACACCACTGATTTGAGTCCCAGTTTCCTTTCCATCACTGTTGGTTCCCTGTACATTTTCCTTTATTTCACTTAGCATAGCCTTCATTTTTTCCTCTGTTTTGTGACCATACTCAACCATATCTGTGAGCATCCTGATTACCAGTGTTTTGAATTGTGCATCTGATAGGTTGGCTATCTCTTTTAGTTAGTTGTATTTTTCTGGCACTTTGATCTATTCTTTTATTTGGGCCATTTTTTTTTTGTCTCGGTGTGCCTGTTATGTAGTAAGAGATGGAGCTTTAGGTGTGCACCAGGGCGGGGCAAACCATGTCGCTGCGTTGTGACACTGTATGTCAGGGAGGGGTCTGAGAGGGAACAGTGCCACTTGCTCAGCTCTTTGCTGGTTTTCAGTCACTTCCTCCACTACCCACAATCAAATTGGGCCCTTCTAGTGCTAATTCCTGGGTGGGTGGGTTTGTGTACGTTCTAGGACCCTGTAGGTCTCTCCAAAGAACTCTCCTGTGAGGCTGGGAGTTTCTCCCCCTGCCATCTCAACCCCCACAGGTGTTTTCAATCAGAGCTTTGAGGCTTTATTTCCCTGTGCTGGAACCCTAGGTTGCATGGTCTGTCTCGCTGCCCAGTTGTTCCTCCCGGTTTATCTGCATATGAATGTGGGACCATCCTGTTTGCCAGCCTCTGCCTTGCCTGCCCCAGTTCTCCAGCCACTGCCTTGCCGGGAGTCCTCTCCACCCGGCTGGCCATCTCTGCCCCTCCTACTGGTCTGGATAAATGTTTCTTCTTTAACTCCTTGGTTGTCAGACGTCTATACAGTTTGATTTTCTATCAGTTCTGGTTGTTTTTTGTTTTTAAATTTGTTATCCTTTTGGTTGTGTGACGAGGCACAGTGTGTCTACCTCCACCTCCATCTTGGTTGGAAGTCTGCCCCTTTGGTTATTAAGAAGAAACACTATTGGTTAAGGACTTAGATTTTTGCATCTCTGAAATTTGCAAAATGTTAAGCTCACCCTTTCACACTTAATCTTGATCTTGCACAGTATCAACTACACTGTACCTCAGGGAATTGTGTGTGTGTGTTTTCTAAGGAACTCAGGAGGAAGTAGTGAGGAATGGGTGTGTCCTCCAGGCAAGCACAATGCAGTTTTATGCATCAGAATGTGAGGGAGAATTCATGCAAGGATGCTCAATGATCATACAGGCACATAACATGGTTTCAAAATCCTTCCAAGTGAGGAAAGGAATTTTTTTCTCTTGTGAGGATTTTGCTGGAACAAACAAGCCTCGTAAACTATTGGTAGAAGGGGACGTTTTTCATATTAGAAATTCTAGAGTAATGGCCAGAAAGGCAACTTTACTTTTCAAGTCTTAGTGGCAAAACTAAAAACCAAATAAAAAAAACATGCATCAGGCATGGTAAAAATATCAAATATTAAAAACATACTAAAAATAATAGTAGTATGTCTAACAAATTCAATGTTCACAAACCCATGGAGATATTAACACTTTGAAGATGAAGGGTGAAAACAATTATGTTAATTTTTAAAATCATGAACTTAAGTAATTTTATAGAAACTACTGGAAAATATTAAACCATCTCCACAAATGCACTCCATGTCTTTATCAGCATAGTAAACACACAGCTTCAGTTAGCGTGTACAGACCAAGAATGCACACTGATGCCATCCACGAGGTCTCACGTTTCGAGTCCACGTGGTCTTTTATCGTGCTGACAGTGCAATTCCTTTTCTGCTTTCCAAATGTGGTACGTTTAAGTGACCTCTAATTTGATTATACAATTCCTCCAAATAGATTTACTAAGCCAGGGCAATTAAATAGGTTTATATTTCTTGCGGCATCTTGAAAGATCATGCTCCAGGAAGAATGAACCAGAGAGACTTTTGGCTATGGCATGTGAAAAAGTTCTCTTCCATAAGAATTAAGTGTACAACTAGACAAAAGAAACAAAAACGATCACTGAAGGCTCCAGAAATTTACAAAATGGAAACGACAAATTAAGAAGTGGGTTTTCCCCCCAGAACTATTGGAGCTAAGGGTAAGAACAGTGACAGTCTTGACCTTCTCACCTGGGCTGCCCCCATTCCTGCCCTAGTTCTTACCAGCATGGAGCTGGCCAGAAACCTGCAAAATTGTGGATTAGCCTTTGTAAGCTAAATGTGGTGAGTGCAGTAGGAAATTGAGTGGGGAACACTACTAGTCAATATAGGAGGCCCACGTAGGGGCAGCAGTGAACAAGCAGAAATTTAACTGGGAGATCCTAGTGATGAGAGAGCCATAGAAGAACTCCCCACATTTCCCTGGACGACTGGAAAACTATTCCCCTGCCTGGGGGGATCCAAGAGAGACTGGCAGAAAGTAAGAGCCATGGGAGTCTGGAGGACCGGCTGCAACTTTGACTGTTTCCCAAGCCACAGACAGATCCAGCGGGAGAGGGTAGAAGCCGTATGGGCCATGCAGACACAGGGGCAACCCCCTAGGAACCCAGGCTTAAAATTTAAAATAAGAATAAAGAAAAACTGAGTAAAGACATCAGCAGCCATACACCACAGGGGAAACAGATTCCACAATTCAAATACAGGCAATTTGCTAAAACAAACCAACAAAAACTCAAAAGTCTACATCAGAATCAGGAGTTGCCACAACATATTGCCTAAATCATCCAATTTTCAACCAAAAATTACAAGACATGCAAAGAAATAGGAAACTGTGACCCATGCAATCAAGAGAAAATGACTCTGAGTGGGGCCACATATTGGATTTAGCAAAGACTTCAAAGCACCTAGTGTAATGTATGTGCTCAAAGAATTCAATAAAAACACGATGTCAGTGACTTATGGAAAAATGATGGCAATGACTTTCCAAGTAAGGGGTATCAATAGAGACATATAAACTATGAAAAAAGAAGCAGGTGAAAATTCTATAGCTGAAAAGCACAATAATGGAATGAAAAATTTACTAGATGGGTTCAACAGCAAATTCGAGTGAATCAACTAATGTGTAAAGGTAGTCCCATAGGGACGGGAAAGAGCGGAAAGGGCAGAAAAAAATATTTAAAGAAATAATGGCTAAAAACCTCCCAAAGTTGATGAAAATCTTTAACCTACAGAAGAATCCAGAAGAAATGAATCCAGCAATGTGTACGTGTACTTGATGACCACAGACCTACTACTGCTTTATTTAAACTTCTGACAGTATAATACATAAGCAGCGATATCTTAAAGGTGGTTGAATTTGTGTTGACTTAATCGCTGCCATGCCCTGGTTCAGAAAACATACTGAGAGCAAGCAGCACACACTTTGAATAGTGCTTAAGGACACAGGTTCTACAGTGAGGCAGATCTGAGTTCAAATTCTGACTGGTTCGCATCCCGAGCGAGGGTTTAACTTCTCTAACCCTCTGTGAAAAAGATAGTAACAATGCCTACACTGAAGCAAGACAAGAAAGTCTGTGTTAAGTGTTTTTCCAGTGTCAGGAACATGGGACGTGCTTAATAAATGCTGCCTGCTTTTTAGCTACTAACATTATTTGATGCTTAACAGTAATAGTGTGTTGAGCGGGCAGTGAATGAGTCTGGGAATTGATTTTTCAAATGCAAACTACATATTCATCTCTTCCGACCTCTGCCTAGTAGAATCTGGATTGACCTTCCTGTTTTTAAAAATAATATGCTTTGGGAGGTATGCTTTTATCAGTTGTGTTTGTCTGAATAATTGTTTCCTTCTGCAACACTATTGTTCCAATGTTTTTTTATTTCTATTTAATCAGATTCTTTTTTATCGCTGCTGATGTCTTCAAAAATCAGAAATATCTCTTCTGTACAGCTGTTATAAATAAGGAATTCATGGCTATATAAGGCATAAAATACAGCCCCCAAGTTAGTTTTTTGGGGCCATTTGCTCTCAACAATATTTATTCAATAGTGGTTTGATTCTTATAATTTCATGCATCTGGTTTGCCAGATATTAGGTTCTTAGAATAGCTTAACACTTTCTAGTCCGCTTTACTGAACAATGTTTCACTTTTTTAGATATTTGTTCAAACGTTCATCAACATAACCAGCTTTCACTGTTCGCCGTGTGCCGTGGCCATGCGGGAATGCTGTGATGAATACAAGGTGAAAAGACCCAGTTTGTGACCAAAGGAAGCTCCCAGTCTAGAGGCAAAGGAGTGAAACTGGTATTTCTTTTCCTTAAGATAGACAGACAGACAGACAGACGAGTGGGCCTGAAGACAGATGTATAAACACATGTGATCTGAATGCATAAAACAATGTGATACTTATTTCTCCTTCCTGTATGAATCAAATAGCATGCTTGCACAGCAGGGAAATTAGGTAATCCTTCTCAGAGGAGGTAAAAATGGGCCCGGAGAGCCAAATATACTTTAAACCATAAGCTGGAGTTTTCCAGATGGAGTTGGGGGAGGTGAAGCAATCTGAGAAGGTAGAACAGCATACTCAAAGGCAGGAAGGCACGGAGAACACAATATGTTTGGCGCCCTAGTCTGGGTTTAGCTCTAACACACACTGCGTGGGTCGTCATGGGAAAAGCGGCTGGGAAGGTAGGGCAGGGCAGGATTGTACAGAGCCTTGCAGATCGCATCAAGGATCTTGGACTTTCGATGGAAGGCATTAGAGTCCAGTGAAGGTTTTTAATCAAGAGAGACATGATGAGAATTTTATCTCAGAAAGATCATCCAGTAGACAGTGAGAAGGAGAAGGATGTGGGAAAGTCTGGAGGCTGGAGACTAGTCTGGAGACATAATGAGAGCCTGGGTGGGAGATGATGAGGGTATATCCCAAGGGAAAGACAGCGAGGGTGGGGGAGAATGAGCGGTCAGTAGCTACGATATTTCTAGATTGGGCAGTTGGGTAGCAGCCACTTCATTGATTAACTATGGCGAACTGATCATATGTCTCTCCTGAAAACCAAATAAGAAGACAGAAAAAGGAATTAAATAGCTATAAACCCACAAACACAAGGAGAATGAGAGAGGAAAGAGGGAAACAAGTCTTTGAAGATGAAAAGATAACAGAAGAGTGGTAACAGACCAAGCAGAGCAGGGGAGGATGAACCCTCGAAGCTACAGACAAGGTGCAGGTAAGGAGCAGCCCCAAGGCACCTGCAGACTCCAGCAGAGTTCAGGATCAGGAAGCACCACATCCCGGGGAAGTGGTAGGTGCAGGGGGCTGGTCTCAAAACTGTGTATGAAACGGTTGGACGCCAAGGCCCTCTGCCCATGCAACCAGGTAATGGCTCCTTCCTTGCCCAATCCACTCCCCAAGGGGGTTTTCCCTAAAGAAATCAAACCAGAGAGCACCCAGGCTTGGGACACCAACCTCAGCAAAGAGTACAGGAATGGAGCTAGAAACTGGGGAATTAAATGAAAGCCCATGTCCTAAACAATGGTGGGGGGAGCCCCCAAGTTCCTTCCCTTCCCTTGCTCCCTGAATGCAAGCAGCCATCTGGGTGAGCCCCAAGCAAGAGACTGAGTGAGCCTTCTGTGGAAGAACTGAAGAGCCTCGGAGGAAACCCTCTAGAGATAGTTACAATTGGGGGTCCCCTGTGGAGAAGCTAGCTTACTCCCTAGTCATTTTACAGTGAGGTACCCCAATGGACAAGCCCTGCCCAGTGTGCTTTTTAATACTTCAAAGTAAGAAAAGAAATCAGGAGATCAACAGACACATTAGTAAAACCTCTCATATAAGAGAGATAGAGGGAGAGGGAGAGGGGGAGAGAGAGAGAGAGAACGAACCAGCCAAAGAGGAACGAACCTAGAGAACACAGGGCAGTAAAAGGAGCAGAAAAAGACTTTAAAGAGAGAATAAGTAATATTACCAGGAAGATAAGATAAGTCACTGTACCCATAACACAAGAATAAGATGATGTCCAATTGTTTTTAAAAGGGCAAGGACAAATTAGATTACAAGCAAGAGCTCTTGGCAATGAAAACAGGACGATTGTGGTATAGCCTGATTGTGGCCACCCAAGCTCCTCTTCTTCCTTAGAAAAAAAAAAAACTACACAATTCCATGTGAAGCAGCAATATGCCCAGCCAAAAAGACATTTCCCAGCCTCCTCTCTGAGAAGAGCTGGAAAGGCTAGTGAATCAAGTTCAGGGCTCCGCGGCCAGCAACGCCACTCGAATTCTCTGTCAGAGCAGCCCCATGAGGACATCAGCGCTGCAGGCACCACGGTCCAGATGCTGCAGCCTGCCCGTAGGCCCTGAGAACCCTGGACACTGGGACCAGGAATGGTCATCCTGCAGCTACTGTCGTGCTTCCTGAGAGTTCCTCAAAATCCCCATTTCTCCAGGTTTCCAGTTCCCAGTATAAGAAGGGCTTATCTGATCAGCAGAGCCTTGGTCTTGAGCCTGAACTCGGGCTGCAGGAGAGGTGGGAAAACTGACACCTGGCATTTTGTTTGGAGTGTGAAAGGCTTGCTTTGCCTCCAACCAAGACTCATAACATTGGAAACTCTTCAAATACAGGGAGGTCACTGAATGCTGCGTAGGCAGAAAAAAAAAAGCCAAAAGGCTGCTATAATATTGTGTCCAAGAAATCTCTTGTACCCTGGACCCAAGGAAATCTCTTATTCTCTGGATCCAACCCAAAAAGTGCAATAAAGAGAGGAATTCCCAGACAACAGCTGGTAGCAGGCCAGGCGAACAGACCATCTGGAGCAGGGCAGTAGAGGGACCATGGGGCAGAGTAAAACGCAAATGGATGGGCCAGGTCTCTGAAGGACGGAAGCACTAGGAAAACAACCTTAAGAGGCATTTGACGGATCCAGAGCATTCAGAGAAAAATTTATGACCAAAAAATAAATAAATAAATAACCAGTGCCATTATTAGCTCCAGGAAACAGGAAGTGATGGACAAAAGAGGAAATGTAACCATAGCAGAGTGTATGGCTCAGGGGTAAGCAAGTTACTCGATTGTGATAACATGAACACTGGGTATGAAGTTAATTGATGCAATATAATTACACTGAGACATTGAATGAGGAGTCAGGGTGGCATAAATGAGTCAAATCTTCACTTACGATGATGAGAAGTCAAAAGATGGTATCTGCAACTGACATCAAGAAGTAGCAATATAAGTATATTATTTACTAACATTTAGGTTAACAGAAGAAGCACCTTTTTTGTTGAGCGTGGGGATTTCTGGGGGCTAAACTAGGGGCAGAAAAGGGTTGATGGGATAGTAGAGAAGAAGGGGAAGGTGACTTTTAGTTCCACTCGGCTCATTAAACTATACACTTATTACGTTGATAAAATAAAATGATTTAAAAAATGGTAATGATGCTCCTACCATTAAAAACCTCACACCAATTTGGAGATGAAGAAGAAAAAGTAGGTACATGGAAGAGGGCACAGCACTTCTTTCTAGACACCTTCTATGTCCCTCCGTCTTCTCCTTTTGGCCCACTGGTGTCAAGGGGCCGGCCGTGCAAAGGGAAGAACAGGCCTCCACACAGGCAGGCCTGGGGGGGACGTCCAGCTGTGCAGACGCTCAGCTCTGAGACCTCTCTGTGCCCTCACAGGGCCTCAGGGTCTTCATGGTAAAATAGGAAACACTAATATCCATTGCATTCATGAAGTGACACATCAAATACCTACAATATGGAAGACTCAAAGATTGCGTTCTCCCTCTTTCAGAATTTCTTATTTCCTGGAAGCCTCCCTTTGAAGTCTCTCTCTGTGTCTCCGTGTTTGCAGATTTGAGAAAGCGAAGAAAAGCTGCCCCCCTTTAGCCACCTTCTATCCATCCCCTCATGCCTGTTTTGGGATATTCATCTTCCACAGACTAAGCGAACTGAGTCCTTGCCAGGCAGTTTGTCGAAGCACATTTCCACTTCTCTCAGAAAAGGAAATTGGTTTTCATTCACGCTGGCCTTATACCTCAGCTGATTTTAGAGTAAAATAAAATTAGTATTCAATTAGTAATCATGGCTCCCACATATGGGAGTAGATAGAAATTTCTGTTTAAAATCACTTCTCTATAACAGTAGAATTACAAGTTGAGCTGATATCTGAATATAACTTTTAAAATAAATATAACACAAAATGAACAAGGAAAAAGCCAGCTGTAAAGTGACTAGCTAAGGACATGAAAGAGGGCTGTGATGACCGGGCAGGAGAGGCAAGCAGTGGTCAGCCAGAATTAGGAGATCCCAGCGCGATTTCAGAGCACTCACCTTCTCCACCTGGCCCTGGCTGGTTGCTCAGCTCAGGGACAGGTTGTTCACCACATGCTCCCCCAGGCTGAGCCCTTTCACTCCTGGAATGCTGCTTGAACCAGCAGGACTCCTGGCCCTCCCAGTAGGCAGTGGGCAATCTGTCAGGGCCTTCTGGAGAAAAGGAAGCTGGTGACTTGAGGTCCAAGAGGAAGCTATCTTGTAGGGTTTGCTTGGTGGCCTTCTTACATTTCCCCTTCTGATGCTCCGGGGTCCTGTCACTGTCTCCTGGCCTGGTCTGGCTACTCTCTAGCTTCCTGGTGAGCTGGAGGAGCTGATCCATGTCTTTGGTGAATTCTAGCAGAGTGCCCTCAGAGAGGCTCTGGGCAGTGCCCTCAGAGCCATAACTGGGAGCCTTTTCCAACAGCAGGTGCTCAGAGCAGTGGAGAGCGTCCACGCTGTCCCTGTGCGCTGACCCGGGCACCTGGGGGTGGCTGCAGGAAACCATGGACAAGGAGAAGTAGGAGTAGTCCACTGCGATGTACGTCAGCATGAAGTTGATGGTGACAATGGGAGCCAGAACATTCACCTGACCCACGAGGACAAAGGCCATGGTCACCAAGCTGGTCAGACAGATGGCAGCTACGGGTGTTTTATTTGGCCCTTTCTGCAAAAAACAGAAATAACATGCAGGACTATGACATTTCAGAAGAAAATCACATTATGTGATAAAAACACAACTCGAAAGGGCTCAGCCACTTCTCCCAAGTGATCCTTGGTGTGTTGCTAGCTGTTCATCTACAGACTTGGGATGATACAGTAACATCCAACCCATGGAATTATTGTGGGATCAGAGCTAAATGCATATAAAATGCTTGACGGGGCCCTGACTCACAGCAGGCTCCTGACACACCATGGTATCAGCTGTATCAGCAGCCATTCATATGGGGCATTAGCCTAGAACTTGGGCTTCCCACATAGTTCTCCTTTTGTCTTTCACTGGTTTTAACACTGCTTTGGAAATACAAAGGATGGGAAGTTGATTCTTTCCCGACCATCGTGAAGAAAATTACCCTAGGGGAGTGACAGATCCTAAAAGACATAGCAGAATCATTGGTGGCTGAGGTGGGGGAATTCTGATACCACACACACACACGCACAGGCTCACACACACATTTACACACACGTGTTATGGACAGACCTTCAGGAGAGGAGTGGAAAATATGTGCTAACTCCCTATGGTCTCTCACTCCACAGAAGGGACGCATCACAGAAACTGACATAGTTCTCAAGCCAAAAACAATAGTCACCTCTCAGCTCTCCTTAACCTAAGGACTACGTTTGACCCAGCTGGCCGCTCCCTGGTTTTTGAAAGACTTTCTTCACCTCTTGTCTCTTGACTTGCCTCCCTCCTCAGTGACTGCTCCCCTGTCTCTGTGGCTCCCCCACATCTTTGAAAGCCGCCAGGCTCCATCCTCAGACCCCCTTCTCTTGTCTATCTTCACTCCACTCCTAGGTAATCTCAGCTAGGCTCACGGCCTTAAATGCCAGCTTTATCCTCTCAAATCCCAAATTTAAATCTCCAGCCTGAAACGTTTCCTTAAGTCCAGACTTAAGTACTCAACTGTCTACTCAACATTTCCAGTGGATGTGTAACAGGATCTCAGACCCAATGTGTCCAAAATCAGATTGCTGCTCCCCTAATCTCCTGCTCCTCAAATCTACTCCTTCTGCAGTCTTTCAGCTCAGAAAACAGCAGTGTGTCCTTCTAGTTGCTCAGTCGAGGACAATTCTTGATGCTTCTTCTCATTTTCCATTAGCAAATAGTGTAAGAATTTACCCTCAGGATACACACAGGATCTAACCACCTCCTTTGCTGACGGCACTCTGGAATGTGAAGGTCAGGCATGGAAGCCACTTCCAGATCTGCCCTGGGGACCTCCCATGCGTGTTCCCCCAGGTGTGTCCTGTTACTAAGGGCTAGAATAGAGAGCAACCTATGAAGTCACAGGATGACAATGGCAAATCATCATCAGCCCGAGTCTCTGAGGATCAGAGCCCCTAGTGACCTGAAATACCTTCCCTAGAATCTTAGAGTAAAAATCTTTAAAAAAAAAGAAAGAGTAAAATTACACCCTTATTGTTTTTGAGAATTATGTTGTTTGGTACAGCTACAATTCTTTAGCATATTCTAACAATAAAACTACTAAGAATAAAGTTAATCCTCAGAAACTAAAAAGAACTTAAAAGGAGGGTCGCAGGTGTGCAGAAGGACATGCTAGCAGCCAGGCAGGGCTTTGGTGAGGACGGTTGTAAAGAGAGAAATTACTCAGACACGAACGTCTGCTCACCAACAGACACCATGAAGAAGTGAAAAGGCAAGCCATGGAATGGGAAAAGATATTTTTAAAACACACAGGGGTGGGCAAAAGTAGGTTTACAGTTGTAATACAAATAATACAATACTTAGTAAATAATAATACAAGAATAAACTATGTGTTTTGCAGATTCACAGCTGTGAACTATTTTTGCCCACCTTGTATAACTGACAAAGGGTCAGACAAAATATACCAAAAGAAATCCCCGCAAAATACGTAGAAAAAGATAGACAGCCCACTAAAAAAAGAGCAAAAGAATGCCTATGAAACATAGTAAAGATGCCCAATCTCATTACACAATCAGGAAAATGCAAATTAAAACCATAGTGAGATACCATTAAACACCCACCAGATTGGCAAAAATTAAGTCTGATGGTGTCAAGTATGAGCAAGAACATAGAGAAACTGGGGTGTGTATCCACCGCCAAGAGAATTAACCCTTTTGGTACAGGTGCCGGATATATCCGGCGCCCATCTGATGACCTGTGTGGACAATCGCCGGATATATCCGGCATCCATCTGTATATAATTTTTATAAATTTTACTTACATAATTGATAGAATTTTATATAACTATCTCTTAATATTAAAGTTACAAACAACACTTGGAAAAAAGCTTTGTTTTATTAAGCATAGATCTTATATAAGGTTAGGAAAGTCTTCACACAAAGGAGGACTGACCATGTGCTATGTGCGCGTTTTTGGCACGGCACCTCGTACAGCGGGAGTGTCGCAGCGGAAAGAGCACTCGTACCGAAAGGGTTAACACAACTGCTTTGGGAAAAGATTTGGGTGTTCTCTAGGGAGAGAACATATGCAGACCGTGAGTCCGGCAGTCGCACTGACGAGCAGGTGGCCTGGAGGGACCCTGCGTGTGCACCGCCCACCAGCACAGGAGTGCTCCGGCACTGTCTGCGACAGTCCCCGTCAGAGTGGCCCCAGTGTCCATGGACAGCACGACGCATCAAAAAACTGACAAATGAGGAGTGCCGTGTAGGGGTGAACCTCATGAACATGACGTTGAGTGAAAGAAGCATGCCACATTTACATAAAGTTAAAAAACAGACAAAAGTAAATCATTTTGTTTAGAGATGCACAGGGAGAAAAGCAGGAGCTGGCAAACTGTGACCCCTGGACCCAACCTGGCCGCTATCTGGGGATATGTGCCCAAGACACTAAGGACAGTTTTATATTTTTAAACAGCCAGGGGGAAAAATCGAAGGAAGAGTAATATTTTTGTGACACATGAAAATGACACGAAATTGACATCGCAGTGTCCCAGCAATAAAGTTCTGTTGGAATGCAGGCACACTTGTCCCGTTGGTGCTGTCCGTGCCAACTTTTGAGCTCCAATGACGGAGTGGAGTTGAGACAGAGACCTAGGGCCTGAAAAACCTAAAATATTCACAATTTGGCCCTTTTCAGGAAAACCTTGTCAACTCCTGAGCAAATGACCAAGAAAGTAAAGAATATGATTATCATAGAAGCCAGGACAGCAGCTCCCACAGCCGGAGGGCCGGGGCTCAGACCAGAGAGGGCGCGTGGAGGGCGGCGTCCGGGGCTGGCAGTGTTCTCGGGGGAGGTTGCAAAGGTGTTCGCTTCACAGTTAGTTTTTAAACTGTTCTTATTGTTTTTATAACTTTTTCTGTACAGTGACTAAATCTCAAAAATTTCAAAAAGTTTCTTCTCTTCCCTGTAAAAAAGTGCTAAGAAAATATAATCATATGTAAAGAAGATTTGAAAAAAAAGATTTTAAAGTTAAAAAGGAACTAACAAGTTAGAGAAAATATTTGTAGCACATATCACAAAAATTAATGTCCCTAACAAAGAAAGGCTTTTAGCCACTCAGAAGAAAAAGACCAACAATCACACACACACAAAAACACACAAATGACGTGAGGAAAAGATGTTCAACCTCAATCACAATAAGACTAATACAGCCCTGGCTGGTGTGGCTCCGTGGATGAGTGCTGGCCAGCTAACTGAAGGGTCACCACCAGCTGGATTCCTGGCCAGGGCCAATACCTGGGTGCGGGCCAATAACTGGGGGCCTGTGGGAGGCAACCAATTGATGTTTCGCTCCCTCCCTTTCTCCCTCCCTTCCTCTCTCTAAAAAATAAATAATTAAAATCGTTTTTAAAATTAAAAAAAATGGTAAGACAAACACCAAGTATCCTAATCGTTTCTCACAGTCTCCCTGCACAATGGCAAAAATTCCCATTTGACAATGAGCTGTGGGCAAGTTCACTGCTAACACTGTGGTGCCCGGGGCAAGAGTGCAAATGGCGGCCCAAGCACCCCATGTCTAAATATCCACAAGTATAACCCACGGTAACAAGCTGTTAAATCAAGTTTGTTCTATCCTTGCTTTGGCAAACACACCGTCAGGACCATGGGAAGGCTGGTTTAGAATTCTCACGTTCCTGAGAGTTCTCCACCAGAGGATGGCGTGGGCAGCCTCCAGCTCACAGCCCATGCCCCTTCCCTCCCCAGACCGTGCTGTGAGGGACCTCACACCCACATGGGGACTCCCAGCCCACACCCTGGCCCGAGAGAGAACAGGCCCAGGGAAGTGGCCCCTGCAGACCCTGGATGTGAGCTGGGGGACAGCTGGGCAGGGAATTCCAAGGTGCATGGGACCCGGGGGGGCATGTCCCCTTGGCTTCATGAACTTCTTACCCTAAGAAGCAGAACAGAGTCCTTCCTATAAAGCAAGGTCTTTTGGCCCAAGTCTAAGAGCGGTACTGGCTGTGAGGAAGCAGGAACTCACGTGTTGCTGAAGTACAATATGGTGGAAGTCCAAAATGATACAAATCCCATGGAATGTGTTCTGGCAATATCTATTAAAATTAAAAGCGCATTCACCCTTTGACCCAGCAAACCCACTCACAAAAGTGTAGCCTGTAGATATATTGGCACATATACAAAACCATACGCACGCGCACACACATGCACACACAGGTTGTTCTTCGTAGCTCTGTTTACTGGAAGCAGCACGCATATAAATTCATGGAGAAGGGAACTGGTTAAATAGGCCACGGCACACCCGCGTGAGAAAGGAGTGAGAAGGTTTTCATCCACATGAAAAGACAGACTTCTAAGCTGTATTAAATGAATAAAAGCAAAGTATATAACAAATATGTAAATCTCAATCTTTGTATAAAATTAGAGGACAGAAGGAGTCATTAAGTGCAGCTATGAAGAGGGCAGGGGCGCAGTCAGGGAAAGAGATAACAAGATTCATGAAAGGAGAAAAAATTCCCAATGTATGCCTTTCACGTCACTTTCAGTTTTAAACCCTGTGCATGAATTACCTAATAAAAACAAATGAAAGTAAAATAAAATAAAAGGCACAGACCACCTGGAAGGCAGAGGTGACAGTCATTACTTCTCTCCAGCCTATGGTAGCCGATGGGCAATGAGTGGAGGAAGGTACAGGGAAGACCGAAGGATGACTTGCGGCCACATGGCCCTAACCCAGAGGGAGGCTGGGGTGGGCGAGGGGTTGGGGAAGGCCCCCGCAGCGCTCCGACGAGGCAGAAATGAACTGTAGCCTGCAAACCACGTTACCGGAGAGTGGGGTTCTCTTTATTTCTCTCTTGTCACCCCTCAGTTTTAGGAATGTCTCATTTGATCAGTTTGTGGCCCAACCAAGCTGTACTGGATCAGCTAAGGGTTGGACCATGATGACTAAAAGAGAGCCCAGAGGCCAGAGGTGTGGGAAATTATCATAAGGCAACCCCAAAGGGAAGGTGACCTCGAGGACAGAGTTAGAGTCACAGGGACCACCAGCACCCTTCCTCACCACGGACACTGACTTTGCTGTTATTACAGGAGGTGTTTCTCCCTTTCCCTCTGTGCAGAGCCCAAGATGCTCCTATGACCGTTAGCTAACCAGTGCCAGGGCCCTGGGTGGCTGTGACGCTGGCAGGCACTTTGTCCGACTGGCCCTGCCGAAGGCAGCCAGAAGGCGGGCTGAGAGAACTGATCTCCTCACTTTCTTGTCTCTCCCACCCTGGAAGACTTGACCAGGGGCTCTAATCAGAAAGCCTTAAACAATGTATTCGCCAACAATCAGCAAAATGGACCTTTGTCCAAAAATAGGTTACTTACCCCTTGCCCCAGACAGGCCAGGGCAGGAATCACTTTCTCCTGGGCGATGCACTGCAGGATCCGGGGGGCCCCGTACAGGCCTCCCATGCAGGAGGCCAGGGACGAGATGTATAAGCCCAAAAGGAACAGGAAGCCCACCAGGGACACCTGTATGAGGAAGCAGTTCCATTACCCAGTGCCAGACCCTGCTTCTGTCCCTTTCTGCCCTCCTTGGTGCCCACCCAGCTGCATCCCATCTAATCCTAAATCCTCTGGATTCAACCCTTTGGACATATTCCCGACAGCAGCCCCACCGCTTCATCCACACTGCCCCCGTCTCAGTCTGGGTCACCATCACATCTTGTCTGGACCCCACAGAGGTTCTCAAACCCAGTGTGCACCAACCCATCTGAAGGGCCCGTGAAAACTGATTCTGGGTACGACTCTGAGTGTCCGACCCAGTAGGTCTGGGGCAGGGCCCAGGAATTTGGATTTCCAACAAGTTCCAGGCACCACTGCTGCTGAGATCTGGGGACTACGCTTTGAGAAACACTCACTGGCCAACAGCAGGGCTCACTGGCCTCCCGCCTCTCCGCAGTGCCCACACTGAATCATCCCCAAACCTCCGCCACAGTGACCCCTCTCACCTCAAACCTGATCACTAATGCCCCTGCTGCAAAAATGTCAAGGGCTCCCCACTGCCCTGACATATGAGGTCTTCCCTGGTCTGCGACCTCCTGCGCCCTCTACCCTGAACACTCAGGGTCTTTGTCAGCACCATTTCCCTGCCTGCTCACCCTCTGCACACACCTGCAGTCTACTAATTGTCTGTTAAACTCCCGATTGTGCTTCAAGACTCATCACAAACCTCCCCTTCTCCTCCCCCTCCATGCGGCCATCCCTGACCCCCTCACGATAGTGGTTGCCCCTCGGGCCCTGCAGCACCTCAACGTGAGATTGAGGGCACCTAGTACACGGTCTCCTCTACTGGCTTCATTTCTCATTTATCGTAGTCTACGTGGCACCAGCACGGAACTATAAATGCTGAAGGAAGGAAGGAAGGAAGGAATGAGTGAATGAATGAATGAGGTCCAGGACTCGTATGGCCCACAGGGCACCAACAGATGGAGTCAGAGGGAGCATAGTTGTCCTGCTTGGTGTCAGCTTGTAAAAGGTGAGTGCTGCCGGCCATGTAGCTGTGTCTGTCTGTCGTGAGTCCACCTCACCCTCCTGACCTGGGCCCACAGGGAAATCTGTTTTCTTAATTACCCGACATGCCCTTCTCTGTTCTACTTTACCTTAGGCACAGTCACCAGAACTAGTTTTTCCAAGTGCTCGTTTGCAACGATGAAGACGGGTTAGATTTAATTTTCAGTTTTGCCCCTTACCCCTTCTCCATGAAGACTCACCTGATCCCGTACTTTTAACTTTCTTGCTTACGAAGCACCACATCAATGACATCAAACTACACAGAACACCAGCCCCTGGTTAGGCCTCTTTCCTGGTTCATAAATTATCACCAGAAACCTGTATCCGCCATGATTCTTGATGGGAAATGCTTTTTTAAAGGATATATCTGTAGGACACTGAAGGTTCACAGAACCATCAGGAGGCTGAAAGACCAGGCTTGGGAAAGGGCACGCCGCAAGCCTGGAGGTACACCCAGGCTCTTAAACAAGAACATTTTGACCAGGATGCTACCAGCCCTGGGGTACTCTGTGGAAGAATTCCCACCATTCCTTTATGGTTGCCTCATTCATTACAACTGAAGCATCGATGGGCCGAGCTTAGGTTACATACCCTACCAGAACCACGGGAGGACAGGCGAGAGAGGGTCTAGTCATTTGGGCTTCTGTTATATTAAATGGGGTTCACTCCTTTAAGACCACATGTAAGTGGAATAACCTCCAAATGGACAGTGAGGCCAGAGGTTCGATGAACATGACTAAGGCCAACTACAGAGCCTACCTGGTCCTCAGTTCAGTGTGGGTTGCTTTTCCCAAAATGCGTTACCTCATCTTACCCCAAATGAATCTTCCCTGTTTCTTCAATGTCACAGGTTTCTTGTATTTGTCCCACCCCTAAACCTTCACTTACCATTTTATCACTAGAAGAAATTAATGCCATCACATTCTTTTTGCGTGCACTGATGGCGTTTGTTATTTCCTACCCTGGTGTCGTTTATTATAACCCCATGGTGCAGACAGCCATGCCCATGGCTTCTCTTGCCCGTGCACCACAAGCTCCTAGGGGGCAGATCAGTGTCCCACACACCGGGCCCTCCCCCTGCTGCACCTGGCAGAGTCTGGCAAATGGGGCCCGGCAAGTGCCCGCTGAATCCATGAAGCCTCACAACTTCACTGTGATCCGTGCCCTGGGTGTCTTACAAAAGTGTTAGGTGAGCTGGTCCCATTACCAACCCTCGATCCACCCCGAGATGCAATCATGCATCCGTAGGCTTTGTTTCTGCCTTTGCTCCCAACTGCATCCTAGGCTGATTGACTTTAAAAATACACAGATTATGTGATAAAATCCCACCGAAAGCGCGTTGAGAGTCTAACTCAGTAGTTCCCCACTCTGGCTATGCATAAGGATGCCCGCAGAGGTTCTGCTTCAGTCACTGTGGAGGGGGCACAGACATCACTGGCATTTGGAAAGCACTGCAGGGGGCTCCAGTGTGCAGCCGGGGCGAGAGCCACTGGGCACAGGACCCTGTGCTATTCTGCACTCTCCCCTGGCAGGATCTCCAGACCAGTCAGGCGTGTTATCTCCCTGCAGAAATTTCACAGCTTCTTACCCCCAAAGTTACACATATTTGTGTTTAAAATATTTTTTCCACATAAAGCCTGTTCATTTACTCAGAATGGAAATGAGACTGCCCTTCTATTCTGGTGTCCTTCTGGTGAGCCTCTGGTACCCAGAGGCCACGATGCAATGCTGTGCAGCTGCAGCCGGCCCCCCACAAACACTCCCCAGGATCCCTGTGGAGCCCTTGGGCTAAGGCCAGGCAGGGGTTGCCTAGGTACAGTGACTTCTGTCCAGTTCGTCAGGTGTGTTTACAACGGTCTGTTCACTTGCCAGTCTGTTACATAAAACTACTACACAGTCAGTTTTCTGAAAAATAAATGACATGTTGGTCCTCATATCTGAGTAAGTTATAAAAAATTACTTTTCATCCCTTTCCCTCCTGAACTCTGTCTCTTCCTTTCTGTCATGCATCCATCCATGAAGAGGACATTGGCTGAGGACAAGTCACACACCTGGTACAGGGCTAGGCACGGAGGAAGACTCCATAAGCACGTTCATAAACCACACAGGTTAAGTCCCTGCAGGACTTAGGCACTTTCTCTACCACATGGGGCTGGAAACTTGCTCACTGAGCCGGTGGAGATGGAAATGAGACTTTATTTGAGCTGATGATCTTTTTGAAGAAAAAAGCTGCCTTTCTGTCCCACACTTGTTTGAACCACCACAAAAACCTCTCTCTTTCCACAATATTACCTGGGGTGTGAACTCCCCTCATTTCCTTCCACAGGAACTGCTGGAGAAAGTCATTAAGTCCACTTCTCTGCTCTTGGTCTCCTGTCCCCCCTCTCACCTGAGCTGTAGTCAGTAAGAGATCCCACCGATCCACTGACCGCCCCCTGCCCTCGAAGGACTGAACTTGAAGCCGTTTGCGAGGCGCTCATTCCAACTCATCTCATTCCTGTGGCCCCTCGACATGATCGAGGGGAACCTTACAGCCTCAGCTTCATTAGCACGGCAATGTCTCAACAGTCGCCTGGTTCCCACCCGCACCGCACGTCCTCAGACCCGAGTTTTCTAGCGCTGTCCTCGCTAAGCAAACTGACCGACATCTCAACCTGCAGTCACCTTTCCTCTCTCACTTGGTGGCCATTTTCGGGAAGGACACGAAGTTGGCTTCCTTCCTCAGAGGCAGCGCCATGTCTGCGGTGGAGCGGCGAGGACAGCAGGCTGGGCTGGGTGGTGGCCACGAGCCCTGCCCTGCCCCGTCTTCCCATGCACGACTGTGAGCATGTGACACCGTGACTGTCACAACCAGGAACAATTGGACTTTACTCGGTGGGATGCCCCGTTTTTAATAAATATGTTTTGGGGTACTTTTATTACTCAGTCTGTTCATACTGTGCTAGTTAGCAAGCCCCAAGGGCTCCTAAAGGACCTGGTCTTTCTGATGTACAAAAAAACAGGTTTTTCCTGGTCTGTGTACAAGTTTATTCTGAAACAATCGTTTAATATATTTAACTTGACTCCACTGGTACCTGCTCTTTATACAATTCCTTTTTGTATAACCGAATGATAATTGGGATTGCCTTTTTAGCTTTTTCCGTTCCGTTAAATATGGTGGGTTTGTACAAAAAGATATGTCCTCTCCCAATGTGTCCTATCTGCAAGGGCATCCCCATAACGGGTGTGTAAGGGAGTCAAAATGTAATGAGCACCTACCCGGTCCCAGGTATTGTGCTTCATGCCCAGGTTACCTCAGAGCCACCCCCCAGGCAGTGCTTGAGATTCTTCAGAAAGCACAACAATGCCGAGACCAGCACCTGACAGCCAGGACAAAGTTCCAGTGGGGCAGGGACACGAGGTTAAAAGGAAAATTACAGAAACTGTGGATCGGGAAGCCAAATAATAAGAAAGATGTCAGAGAAACTGCAGGAAACCCAGAAAGAAACAGACGAACCGAGCAGCTGCAGGCCAGTGGAAAGGGATCCAGCGCAGCCAGCAGCCACTGAAGGTAACTGTTCAGGCAGAAGCGCAGGGAGGAGCATTGTGAGACCCAGCGCCAGGGGCCTGGTCTGTGCCGGGGGTGAGACCCTCCAGACCAGACTGAGGACGCCTGGCTTCCTCTGGACTCAGGAAAGCTCAGAGATAGCCAGGCTCACAGCCGAGGCCACAGCTAAGATGGGAAGCCGAGACAAACAGTCCATTAAAGGCACTTCGTGGTGGCAGGTAGGTTGTACCAAGTGACTGTGTAAGGCTGATGCCTTCTGACCTCTGCACACCGCTGCTCCCACTGCCTCGGGCTGTTAGTGAAATCGCGTGTGGCCCGGCTCACTGACCACAGTAGCTACTGCCCCAGCTGAGTCAGTCCCCGGGAGGGATGCTGGAGACCAGGGAGGGAGAAGCCAGGGTTCGAGGCTTTAGGGGGAAACCCTGCATGGTCCTGGGCACACCGGGGCGCTGCTCTTTTGGAGGTGACTGGTCACTGTTGCCCCACCCACCAGCTACTGGGAACCAAGATTAGAGCCTTTCCCTTCTTTCTGTGCCTTACAGCTGCTACCTCAGGAAGCCGCCTTGCACCCTTCAGAAACTGCCTGTCCGCGTCTCGTCCCCCTGAGCATGTCACGATGTCCTCACGTGCTATGGCCAGGCACGGCTTAGCACATGCCTCCAACCGGCCAGTGCTTCCCTACCTGTTTCATGGTCCAGGACAGGTGGCATTCCCCACAAGCCCCACCCCCACCCCGTGGATTTCCACTATTAGCAGTGGAATTTCCACCCACAGAGGCCCTCCCGTGCTGTTCATGGAGGTGTTCTTACTCTCTTGCTGCTGTGGCCTTCCTTAAATTCAGGCTGCCTGCCCCGCCTTGCCCGCCCCACACACCCATTCTTAGCCTCCCTTCTAAACACAGGAGGGAGGGGACAGAGGATTCCCAGCCCAAAGGATAATTTGCCTCATTCTGTCCGGATCAGAGTCTCTGGTGGTGGAAAGTCCTCTGGGAGGGGCCTCACTAGAAAGGAACCAGCCTTGGAGGCAGGCGGACGTAGCTGGCCACCGCAAGGCGCAGACAGCGGCAGGCAGTTCCCGGGTCAGAGGACCTGCTGCTCCCCGAGGCCTTTAATTCCTCTAAGGCAGCCAAGCTCTTCATTGCGCAGCGAGAGAAAAGGCCGCTGGGAGATGAAACTCAAGATGAAAGCAGGCACGTAAGCACAAGTGAGGCCCACGGGTTCCTCCCCTGAGAGCAAATCCTGCTCGTTGGAGGTCCAAGACCTTGGGCACTGGAAGGTGGCTGTTGGTGCTCTCACTACCAGAACTGCTGCCCCTTTCAAAACCCTCCTCCAAGGTAAGGTCATGACCCCTGACAACAAATACCACCTTTACATCAGCATCTACATGCTGGGAAGAAAAGAAGCCTGTGCTGTGGGTAAAGCAAGCCCAAATATAGCTCTGAGAAGTAAGCTAGTTTCCTGCCCTGGGGTTGCCCCAGCAGTGCCCCTGCCCACACCCTCCCGAAGACCAGCAAGGCCTCACCAAGAGAAGAGGGTAATTTCTCCTAAAATGTGAGCAGTGATACTCAGGAGCTAACTAAGAAAACTGCGATGGCTACTGTATTTCTCTGATAAATGACAGAAATCTCAGGGTCCATTTTTCCTCCAGGAACTTGAGGGAAAGTAGGAGTTTGGGGGGATTTCCAGAAAAGTGTCAGGCAGTCTTATTCCCCTGGGTTCCAGAGATGCCAAGGCGTATCCTTGACCATCACAGGACCCCTAGCCTGCTCAGGGGGTGGCTGTGGAATGTGAGGAATTCCCTGATCTTCTCAGGGCAGGATGTTCGCCTTGAAACAAAGATGTCACAGCCAAATCTACCTGGCCATCCGTGTGGAGAGCCCGAGGGGTCAGGGTTCTCAGAGGACAAGCGGGCTTCCTGCCCTGCCTCTCCCAGGCTCTCGCTGGGCTTCCTCCACCCCCTCCTGCCAACCTTGCCCCCCTCTTGATATCCACCAGGGTCCTTCTCACCTGCTTCTTGTGAGCAGCACTTTCTGCTCAGGGTGGCAGGTGAGGCTATTGGCAAAAAGAAAGGGCTGGGTGAGCTGGGGATTTCAGGTAAACGGATTCTGCTTTTGTCTTGATATTTTTTTCCCATTTAGTCAGCTGGGTGCACATGCCTTTACAGGTGTTGTTACCTGTTTCTAGGGTTCCATAAGAAGGGCCTGTACCTTTTCTGTGTTTCTGCCCCCTACCCTTGTCCTGGGCCAAGAGTCCATGGATTCCCAGGCAGGACTGCAAGGGCCAGGCTGCCCTTTGTTGGTGGGAACGAACAAACGACCCGGCCCACAGAGCCCTCAGGCTGGTGTAGGACTCACCCACCTTTTCGGCTATCAGGAAGTCATAGCGAAGGGCCTCGCGGGTGCAGATGGCGCCGAGCAGGAAGACAAAGACGATGTACAGAAACCACCTGCAAAACACCCCAGAGTAGAGCAGAGCTGCCCCCCCCACCCTCCCTCTTCGCCAGCCCCATCCCAACCCACCCCATGCGGCCTTTGGGTTCCCACAGGAACCTGACTTAAAGGACAGAGAAAGGCTAGTTGTGCAGACTCCCCAGTTCATCTGGGGGCGCCTTCATACTCTTTCTCCTTATGTTTTTCTTAGCAAAAAGAAAGTATCATTGTTTTGTTTCTTTTTTTGCAGTAAAGAAGAAAAACACACAAAGGGTATTGGAGGGGGGTAGGGGGAGGCTCAGCTGGCCTCTTGGTTGCCAGGACTCGGGCCAGAGCTGGCTGGCAGCACCCTCCACTTCGTTCCACAAGAACAAGTTGACGGTCATTCAGGCCTTAAGTCCTGCCACTCCATGTCTTCCAGAGCGGAGTGCATCTGGCCCTCAGTGGCCTGGCTCTGCCCCCAGGTGCCCTGTGACCTGAAACAAGTCCCGAGATCCCTGTGGCCTCATTCCCACCCTGGCAGTGAGAAGATGGGCCAGAGGTTCCTCCTGGGACCTCCCGGCTATGACCAAAAACAAGACAGGATTCTTTCTTTATTTCCTTCCCAACTCCCAACTCTCTCTCTCCATTGGCTTCATTTTCTTCCCAACATGATTGATTGCCCTGATTAGCATAAAACAGACTGGAGCCGTGTGCCTGGCTAAGAGAAAATTCAGCATTTGAGAAATACATATGTTAGTATTTATGAATATCACAATGAAAATAATGCAGGCACTTCTAACTTTTCAAGGCATCGCCACGTCTGTGATCTCATTGCCTTTCACACCCACCTAGTGAAGGCAGAGAAGCGTTTTCTCGGGGCACAACGAGAAAGTCAAAGACTCTAGAAAGTCAGAAACAAACCCAAGGCCACCCAGCCTGCCCGTGGGGGTAGCACAGTGTGGCCTAAAGCCCAGGACAGCCTGGGTGTGGCACCAGGAGGCTAGCTGGTAGGAGAACAACCAACTGGTCTTTAAGTCCCTGCCCTGTGCCTTCACACTCAGTGTCCGCAGCCTGAGGGGCCCCCCCTGTGCTTTCATTTCCGCCTTTTACAGAAAAGAAAAAGGAGGCTCAGAGAACTAAGTAAATGGCCCAAAGTCACGCAGCCAAGCAGTGGCACGGCTGAAACGCAAATCTGAATCTGACTGCAAAACCCTTCATCTTTGTGCTCCTTCCAAGGTCCTGGAAACCCAATGGTTAAAAAAATCCCCAAGTTCAAAATGCGGGGGGGCGGGGAGAGGTGGGAGGCTGAGGAGAAAGGAAAGAAAGGACTGGATCTGTGTTAGTGACACTTCGCCCTGCATTTCCAGGCAGGGGGTTGGAAAGGGCACTCATCTGAACCCGCCAGACTTGAATTTTCCGGCCCGCTGAATGTTAAAAGGAGGGTTGGAATATGAAATAGATTGGTCAGACTCAGGGTACTGTCAGAACAAAGGCGGCCATCGGCTCCCTCTTTTGCCTGGAGTTTTCTCTTCCTCTCTCCAGCTGATTGCCAAGATGGAACTTACGAGATGCCCACAGCTGCTAGGGAGCCCAGGGGGATGCTGGTGGCGGGCTCCCTGAGGTCACCCCCCATGTTGAAGCCGGCCATGACTCCTGAAAGACATCCACATGGGAGAGAAATGAGCAGGGAATCACTTTCCCCTCTCAGGTCCCCTCCTGGTTGGGGAGGGGGGCCCTCCTGGAAGCCACCCCTTGGCAAGCTCCCCCATCTGCAGTTCTATAAACCTTGCTCCTCAATCTCCCCTGGCAACTGGGAGGCATCCACGGGCGTGAAAGGGACTGTTGTGTGTTGGGCAATGCTGAGGAAAGCCCTCCCAGCTACAAAATCCTCTTACAGCTCCGTGCAAAGCACTGAGGGCAAGGGAAGCATCTGGCAGGCTGCACAAAGGTCCGAAGGCCACACACTGAGTGAGTGCAGCCTTCCACCGGTCAAGCGGAGTTCCTTGCCTCTGCCACCCTCCGTCTACACTGGGGTTCAGGTGTCTGAGGGCAAGTCCCACCAATAGTCAGAGGCAGAGACCACATTCAAACCTCCTGAACTGCCAAAGGGCTCTGAACAAACTCCAAAGAACAACCCTGAAGCTACCAACCCTGAGTCACATCATCACTGCTGTTCCCAAATTACAAGGTAGTTAGCGATGGTGGGGAGACAGCACAGTGCGGGATGTTGGGGCGGGGAGGCATGTCGCTCGCCTCCATCCATGCACACACGCAGAGGGAAGCTCCAAACACCAAATGCAGGTCCAGCCCACAAGAGCTCTCCCAGCCCTGGCCAGGAAAGCCTCCCAGAAGGTGGGCGCATCTGCAACGTGGCCTTGAAGCAAGATTTGCAGAGGCTTCGGGGAGGGAACGGTCTAACCCCACCACCAAGGATTCGTAAGCACGTCCAGCCTGACAGGGCCGGGCTAAGTGCTTTCCCTGCATTTTTACCATGTTTAATCCTCACAACGACCACATCACAAAGGTAGAATCATTCCCCGTTTTATAGAAAAGGAAACCAGTGCTCAAAGAGGTTAACTGAATAGCCTAAGGTCACACATTGACTAGGCGGCGAAAGCTTCCACGCAGCCCCCGGTCTGTCTGACTCCCAGCGCCATGCCCGGGATGCCTCTGCAGCCAACACTGCAGGGCTCAAGGGAAGCAGAGTGAGGTGGAAGCCCGGCACCAGACAGTGACCGTGGGGCTGTTTCAGAGAGCACCCCGAACGCTGGGCCCGCAATTCTGCCTTCAGGGTTTCATCCTAAGTAAACAGTCAAGGATATGAGTCCAAAGTCAGCCAAAAATGTCTCTAAACGCTTTTTTATAACAGTGAAAACCAGGAACAATCTACTATCGAAAAATAGTGGATTGGCTAACTCAGTGACGATGCATCTTTCAATAAATACCAGGTCTCCCAATATTTTCAGGAACATGTTGTGGCATGGAAAGATACTTAAAAGCTATTGTTTCGTTTTTGGAGGCGTAGCAGAAAACAGAGCGTATGGAATGATCCCACTGCAGAAAAAAAAAACATAAATAGACTCAGAGCAAAAAGGAACTAGAACATGTTTTAAAATGTTAACAAGGTTATTTCTGGGTGATGAAAAAAACATCTTTTTTCATTCCATTACTTATCTATATTTTCTCAGTTTTCTACGGCAATCACTTTGAAATAAGGGAAAAAATAATTTTTAAAGAGCTTTTTGTTTAAAATAGCATGTTAGACACACTTTCTTTCCTCTGGTTCCCCGCCCTCCCAAGATCCTATTAAAAGGGCAGGAAAGGGGGAAAATGGACACACCTACCAGCAAAGAGGACTGGGAGGGGAAGTCTTAAGTAGATGAAAGGGTTCCGCACATGTCTGGAACACAGAAAATGCAGATAACAAAGTGATAAAGAGTGAAAGGGAAGGAACAGAAAGCTTTGGAATGCTTCTCTAGAGGATTTGAAGACACTGCCCGAGGAAAATCAGGACTGCTGGTGCAGATGTCTGCACCCCAAACGAAGCCCTCCTCAGAACCAGCCATGCTCACAAATACACCGCAGTCTACTTTCCCATAAAGAGGGAGCCCCATCAGGAAAACAGACCCACACACACTATAGCAGGGAATCCACACCAGCAACCAGACTGCCAACTGTATGATAAAAACCAGGAACAAACACACAAATACATGCGTGATAAAAATAGAACAACCTGGGCTGGAAGAAACATATGAAGCAGCATATAGAAGAGAATTTTGAAGTAAATACTAACTAGTAGCTCCAGACACATCCAAGAAGAATATTCTATCCATAAAGCAAGTTGCCATGCAACTTTCCAAGAAACAAACAATAATCCAAGAACCAGAAAACACTTTTGCAAATTAAAAACATGATCCCTAAAATTAAAAATGCAACAAAGATCTAAAAGATAAAGTTAAGTGAATACACTAGAACTTAAAACAGAAAGATAAAGGCTAGAAAATTTGAGCAAAGAATGTAATAGAAGAGGACTTCCGGCCAAGATGGAGGTGTAGGGAGGTACACTTTGCCTTCGTACACAACCAAAAAAAGGACAACAAATTTAAAAACAAAAATAAGCAGAACTGCCAGAAAATCCAACCACCAAGGAGTTGAAGAAGAAACATTCATTCAGATCAGTAGGAGGGGTGGAGACAGCCTGGGCTGGGTTCTTACTGCTGGGCTCACGAGTGCCTGTAATAGGCTAATTCCATTGTCCATCTCTAAGGAGACAAATGTAGCGCAGTGTTCCTCAAAACTTATTTTGACCAGTGAACACTAAAAAAAAAATAACACACTTTATTGATTAGTAGTGTTGTGGAACGCAGCTTGGGGGACATGTAGTGTCCATTTTGAAATTACTATTTGATCTTTACACTTTTCTCGGCAGGACTCCTAAAATCGTTTAAAATGGCTATCTAGAATCAATGATTCTTAGAGCTGAAAGGCACCTCCAACCTCTTATTTCCTCAGACGAGGAACCTGAGACCCAGAAGGAGAAGCGATTCTGCCCCAGTTTTTGGCTCACGGCTAGGAGACCCGGCGCAGATCTGCAGGTTTCCTGATCTCAAGTCAGCGTTCTCTCCACTGCATGGTGCAGTCTGTCCCTTTCATCCCAACACCCGCGCTTTTCGTGGGTTGCCTTTTTTTAAAACAGGGTAA
Organism: Macrotus californicus; assembly: GCA_007922815.1. Classification (NCBI taxonomy): domain Eukaryota; kingdom Metazoa; phylum Chordata; class Mammalia; order Chiroptera; family Phyllostomidae; genus Macrotus; species Macrotus californicus. The sequence goes on along the minus strand of VMDR010003904.1, from coordinate 38,972 downwards.
GTGCATGATTGATTTGGGTTACCTCCCCCACGAGAAGGCTGAACTCACCAGTTATAATCGGGACGACACATGAGTTTACCCACAGGTGTCTGTCTCCAGTTCCAAAGCACTGTTCTGTGCCTGGTCGTGGCCATGCCCCCTCCTCACAGGCCTGACCCGCCAGTTCCTGGGAGTGGTTCGGACTCCACCCCAAACCACCGTTCTCCCTGTGTTAGGATGACCCTGTGACTTAGGTGACAGCTCCCTTCTGACTTGGTCTTCCACCCGAGTCCTATGGCCTTTTAGAAAATCTTTACTGTGCCGGCCTTAGTACATACGTAAGATGGTGTCGGCCTCACTTCACTAGGTATGTTTAGGGGGCTAAGCCTCTAGCACCACCCATAGCCCCCTGGGCATTGGGCCTACACCTACAGTTTGGGTGGTTTGTACCAGGTAATAAGGGGCTGGGCCTGGTACCCTGGCTTTAAAGTCTGGGCTGACCAGACACGGATGGCCAGGAGGAGACCTGGACCCCTTATACAACTGAAAAATAAGCTCTTAGTTAAACTAACCAGTATAAATATTGGGTAACTGCCTGCCAATATCTGTCAAATCGAGGTCATCTTTTTCTGCCTTCCCCCTCAGTCAGCCATGGCACACAGAGCCCACAGCCTTCACTTGCTGCCCGTTAGCACAGGCCAGCTTCTCTCCCCTTTTCTTTTTTGTTCCTGAAAACGAGAATGTGTAAGGGGAAGAGGAGAAGCTTAAGAGTTTCTCTAGGCTTTTCCGGTTTCTGTTAGTTGTTTGTCAGAGGACTGCTTACTCTTTCTCAAGAAACTTCCAAGCTTCCTCCTGGGAGCGTTTCGGTCCAAATCTGTGTCCTTAGGAACCTTTAATTTTCGCTTTCCATTTATAGCTTAATTGTTTCTCTGCTGCCTACTTTCTCTCTCTCTTTAAGTGCATAAATGTACTGTTTTTCTTTTTAATTAAGCTAGACTATCCATGCATAAAAGTGCCCAAATCCTATCTGTTGCCTTTTTTGTTTGTTTGTTTGTTTCTCTCAAACCGTTTGGAGGCCGTGCAGCTCTGAGCCTCATCTGCAAACAGGGGAAGACTGTTTACCTTGCAGGACTGCTGTAAATTAGAATGAACTCCCTTGGCACCTCGTAGGTGTTAAATAAATGTCCACTCGGGACAGATGGGCTCTATTCCTCACTCAGAAATCCCTTGGCTTCCTAAGGACTCTGGGGGTCTCTCCTCACCTTGTACCTGATTTCCAAACCCATCCTTCTCCGCACCTGGCTTGTTGGTTGGTTTGTTTAGTCCTTCTTGCTGGAAACTTTAATCCTCTCTTCGCTCTATTTTCGAAGCAGAATTTGTCGGTCTTCAACCCTCTAACGCCCTGAGATTTGGCTGAGAGAGAGAGTGTCAACGAACGGGACATTCAAATGCCAGCACTCAAACAAGATTTGTTGTCTTCTGGGTCGGGGGCAGCTCCAGACAAGCGTGTGTCCTCTCTGCCAGCATCATCTCTGAAGGACGTAGGAAACAATGGGGTTCATCCCCTACAGTCTGGGTGACTTTGGGGAAATAACTTAAGCTCTCTGTTTCCTCATCTGCAGAATGGATTGATAGTAGAACCCATGGAAGGATCCAGGTGGAAGGGGGCCTAAAACTTTTCAACAATATCGAGTTATGAATAGGAAATTAGGAGCAGGGCTTTAGAAGGAGCTCACGGAAGTGAGAGACAGTGGAGGCTTCACTAGCGTCACAGTAAATCTGCACCTCCAGTGCCGGGGCTGTGGCAGGTTAAATGAAAGACCGCATCTAAAGTAGTCGGCACGGTACCTGACATAGAAGGCTATTGTAAAGATCGTGATTCTTTGGATACTTACAATAAAATTATACATTAATTCTATATAGAAAACTCCAAAAATAAACATGTATAATAAATAAAAAGCTTCCTTCCTTTCTCCTGTTCCTGCTCAGCAGTTCATCAGCATGCAGTGAGGTGAGCCCCATCTTTGAGCTGTCCTTACTGGGGTCTCTGTTCTTCAAATGGGGGACCCCATTGTGATACAGCAAGTTCTGTTCTCTCACCCACATGACACGCAACTTATGAAACCTAGGAGGTGTCTTGGGTGGTGAGGAATGCAGAGGGTGGGCTGAAGGCAGAGCAAGCACTGAGGCTCTGGGCCGAGGGCCCTGGAGACAGCCCCCCATCCAGAGGGGCCCAGCAGAATCCCCTGAGCTTCTCAGGGTGTGGGAGTGTGAGCTGGGAAAGGAAACCAGACCCAGGGGGCTAAAGGATGTCACAGAAATAGCATGGCTCTCGACCATGTAGGTAACTATGGACATTCCATAAAAGCTGTTGGTTTCCCTGCCACGTTTTTATGCTGGGTGTGGTCAACCACAAAAGGCTCTTATCCCTTCCAAGTAAGAGTTTGAGATTTGGGGACGGGGTTACATGACTTCACATACTGGTATTATTCCCAGTAAATTTCCATCTTACTAGTTCCTCCATGTATTATGGTCCCAGATCCCTGGAGTGGCTGTGTGTGTGTGTGTGTGTGTGTGTGTGTGTGTGTGTGAAAACCCTGTAGAGAAATGTTTGTTTTTCAGGGAAACTTTGGTGTAGCTTGGAGAAGGAAAGTACTTTCAAAAACAAAGCAAATGCACAGTCTGTCCAAGGCCCCGAACCCGCCCTGCAGCCACTACCACAGGGCGTGGCCCGTGCAGTGAAGAAGACAGAAGGGCTTGCTTTGTAAGCCCAGAGGAGCCACCAAAACCTAGTCTTCAGCTGCTCCTCCCAGGAAATCTCCAGCCTTTGGGGTAAAATCTCTGAAGTAACCTAAATGACAGGTCTCTGGGGGCACATGGCGATATGGGGTGCGGGGACTAAGGTGTCTGTTCTTCCGAACTCCTCTCCCCTCCCCGCAGCCTGGAGGTTCTCTGCTCCCAGAAGAGGATGGTGCTGGAGGGAGCCCCAGCCATGACTCACTCCCCACTAATCCTTGGCAAATCCATCACCATGGAAACTGTCAATCATCCATGCCTTTCATAGCTAACAGAACATCTGCCGGGGAAAGCCAAGTGATACAAATTGTTCGCCCAGCCTACTGGGTGTGCACTGGGGCCCCTGGAGAACAGAGTGAGGATGGGCCACCCTCCACAGCAGGAAGGTGGCCCAACTCAGGCCACTAATGAGTGGGTGACCTTAAGCAGTCCTTCAAAAACTACCCAGTGCTCCTCCTTTACCAGCTGGTCAGATACAGCAGGGGTGAGGGTGGGGGGACAGGGAGCCATATCCCCGAAGAGGGGTGGGGTGAAAGCAGCCTGTGCAGACAGCTTGTTAAGTGTTATAAGTTTATATTTGGAACATCACAAAATATTTTCATGATTTAAAACACGGAAAGTAAAGCTTGACTAATGTTCTTAGGTAGCAATCATCTTCAAAGGAAGGAGAAGACACTGCTCTCTGGTTCCAGGAGGCGTCTCAGACTTTCCAGTGCACATGAGGTTTTTAGGATGATTATCAAAAACGCATGTGGATTAAAAGGCAAGTCGTCGCTGGACTAGCTGTTCTCGGATGTTACCCCTGCTCAAACTCCGGCCTACTGGGCAGCGTCTTTGCATTGGAGGCACTGCTAATTCTGGCCTGAAGGGAGTGGTGCTGTAGGAAGTCTTGTACCCCCGGTGCCTTCTCAGACTAGGCACCCCTCCTCCTGAGATGCGCCTGGAGAGGCAAAGGACAAATGCCGTGGGAACAGTGTGGAGAGGGCCCAGACCAGTCACACTACTGAGGCAATCTCCTGGGGGCGGGGATGGGGGGGGGGCCTGAAAAGAAACCCCAGGAGTGCCGCCAGCCAGGGAGGCCCACGGCCCTGCCTCAGGTGTAACTGTCCCCCTGGCACCTGCACCAGGGGTTCCTGACTTGGGACTCACGGCCAGACCCAAGGAGACATCTGGTGGGAAGCTTCTGTGTCAGGAGGCAGAGGAACGGGAGAGGCAAAGCTGGAAACAGTTTCAGATAACTTTAAAATTTTTCCTCTATTTTATTTCCCCCTTTCCTTTTCTGTCCATTCAAAAGGAAGTTAACCTGGGAGGGTGGGAGGAGGAGGAACCACTATAAAGGACACATGGACAAAACCAAGGGGGAGGGTAGAAGCAAGGGAGGAAGGTGGGATTGGCTGGGGTGGGGGGAGTGGTGAGGGGAAAATGGAGACAACTGTAATTGAACAACAATGAAATTTTTTTTTTTTAAATGAAAGAAAATTCCAAGCTTCTAAAAAAAAAGAAGTTAACCTATCATTGACTCTTGGACAATGCAGGGATTAGGAGTGCCAACCCCTCATGCAGTCAGAAGTCCACATATAACTTCTGACTCCCCCAAAACTTAACTATTGGGTTGGCCAAAAAGTCCATTTGGTTTTTTCCGTAAATGGCTCTAGTAACACTTTGTTGCTTTTAACTATTAGAAACAATTTTGTGTAGCCATTTTAATATTGAAGATGGAAGAAAATATGGCAACATTTTGGCATATTATACTTCATTATTTCAAGAAAGGTAAGAACACACCTGAAACACACACACACACACGCACACACACACAAACGATGTGTGCAGTGTGTGGAGAAGCTGCTGTGACTGATCAAACGTGTCGAAAGCGGTTTGCCAAGTTTCATGCGGCAGGTTTCTCGCTGGATGATGCTCTGCGGTCGGGTGGACCAGCTGGAGTCGATAGCGATTAACTGAGAACAATCAATGTTCTACCATGTAGGAGACAGCCGACATACTCAAAACATCCAAATCAATAAAGGTATGGGTGGAAATGAAAAATGTGTCCTTTATTTTACGGAAAAAACTAAACAGACTTTTTGGCCAACGCCATACTAATAGTCTAGTATTGACCAGAGGCCTTACTGAAAACATAAGCAGTCAATTAACACATATTTTGTATGTCATGTATATTATATACCTTATTCTTATTTAAAAAATGTAAGCTATAGAAAAAGAATGTAATTAAGAAAAGCATAAGAAAGAGAAAATATATTGAGCGTACTCTATGCATTTGTGGAAAAATAAATCTGCGTATAAATGGACCCAAAAAGTTCGAACCCGCGCTGTTCCAGGGCCAACTGACTTTTACTGCCTTGGGCCCGCGGTGTGGCAGCAAAGACGCAGAGCTGGCACGCGCACTGTTTTGGGTTCTGTTTCTCAAAAGCCTGAACACTTAGGAGACTGTAGAGGCTAGAGAAGGAACAGGATGGCTGGGGAAGCGTGGGCAACAAACACAGAGGTCACAGGTCCCAGTACAAACAAAAGGACAACACCTCTTGTTCAGAATTGTTAAGAACGTTACCAGACCAGAGCCTTAAGCCATTATGGGGACCCTCTGAGCTTGGGGTACAGTGTGAATGTGCAGGTTCCCACCCACGAAGCTAGATCCGGATAGGGTGTCCTCAGTGTCAGAACAGAAGACTGCCCCTGGAGCTAGCCGTAAGGATAGAAAAGCCCGCAGGACTGGGGGCAGTGAGGCCCTGGGGCCGACCCCCCGGCAGCCCTGGTGGGTATCAATCAAGCAGGACCTCAGGAAGGCAGGCCTGGGAAATTCATAGACTCTGAAGCATAAGATTCCCAGGCTTAGCAGATGTCCAGTCCCTGAAAGTGTCTCAGAAGCAGCGAAGAGCACACACCTGAAGGGACCTGCAGACTGGAAAATCAGAAGGCCTGGCGCTGGGTGCAGATGATGAAGAGTCAGAGCCCCTGAACATGCTTTGGTTCTTAGTAAGACTCTCAGACGCTGGAACAGAAGGCAGGGCAAGGCAGAGGCATGACCAATAACTGACATCAGTTTTCAGTCATCCTGGAGGAATGAAGGCTTAGGGTCGGAAACTGATTCTCTTTTTCATTCATAAAAATGAAAGAGATGCACTGTCTCTGTCACACCTGTATTCGAAGACCAAAATTCTACCTGCCACGACCGAGGTCCAGCTCCAGGCTCATGCCTGTGCCCAAGCCTCAGGGGGCATCAAGTAGAGGTCACTGCAGTGGACCAGGTAAGAGATGAAACCTGGGCCAGAGTGGCGAGGTGGTCCAGATGGATAGAAGATAGGTAAAGGAAGTCCCATGAATTACTCCCCACTAGTGGTAAGAGCAAGTGACTAGACGGAGGTGCCATTTCTGAGGTCAGGAGTAGAAGAGAAAAACCAGTTCAGGGGAAGGTCGGATGAATTTTTCTGAACATGATGGGTCTGAAATACCCAAGAGATGCCACGTGGGCAGCTGGAACTGTGATGTGAAGCTCAGAGAAGTCCAAGCTAGAGGCATAAATTTGGGAGTCACTGGCTTTGCAGGTGGTCACTGAACAATGGGCATGGATGAGACTCCAGCATTCAACAGTAGAGACAGAAGAGGGCCCGGGCACAGCCTGAAAAAGCCCAGCGTTTAATGGGCAGGCAGGAGAGGACGCACCTATGAAGGCAAGTCAGAGGGGGAAGGAGAAAGAAGTGCAATGTTCCCAAGAGGTCCAACACAGTCAAGACTTGACAACGCCCATTGAACTGAGTCATGTGGGAGCTGCTGATGATTTGGAAAGGATCCCCTTCATGGGAGAGATAGGCTTGGAGTTCCAAAAGGAGAAGGGAGGGCGGTGCACAGGTGGCAGGGACACGGAGGTGCGAGCACAGACAAAGCTCTCGTGCCATTCTGAGGAGGAGGGGAGGCCGTTGCTAGAGAGAGACAACCGAAGGCCTGAGGAAGGATGATTAGTTTATTATTATTATTATTATTATTATTATTATTATTTTATTTCAGCAGCTGTGCCAAGGCATAACTAACATACCATAAGCTGCACATGTGTGAAGGGTAACAACAGGAAACATTTTGACCCATGGGTAGACCCATAAAACCGTCACCATAGTCAGGTATACACGTTCACTCCCCGAAATTTCCTCAGCCCCTCCTGCTTCCCTCACCCCCACTTACAGGCATCTGCTGGTCTGCTGTCTTTACTATAGTTGGCAATTTCTAGAATCTTCTATAAATGGAGTTTTTATCATTTTATCTTCTTAAAAAGTACTTTTTTGCCTGACTTCTTTCACTCAGCATAATTATTTTGAGATTCATCTATATCGTTGCATGTGCCAATAGTTGAGTTTTTTAAAGACTTTATTTTCAGAGAGAGGGGAAGGGAGGGAGAAAGAGAGGGAGCGAAACTTCACTGTGTGAGAGAAACATGATCAATTGCCTCTCACACGCCCCAGCTGAGGGACCTGGCCTGCAGCCCAGCCATGTGCCCTGACTGGGAATCGAACCGGCGACCCTTTGATTTGCAGGCCGGCACTCAATCCATTGAGCCACATCAGCCAGCGCAATAGCTCATTTTTTAATTGATGAGTAGTTTATATTGTATAGCAACACCATCGTTCATTTATCCATTCACCTGTGATGAGTATTTGAGTTGTTTCCAGTCTGAGGCTATTCCAAATGAAGCTGCTTTGAACCTTCACGTACAAGTCTTTACACGCTTTCGTCCTCTGTAGCAGAGCGCCGGGAGTGGAACGGCTGGGTGACGGTTTTAAGAAACCATCAAACTTTTCCAAAATGGTTGCACCAATTTACCTACCCATCAGCAGTGTGTGAGGATTCCAGTTTCTCCACATCCCTGCCAACATTTGGTATGGACAGTCTTTTAAACTTTCAACATTCTAGTAGCTTCCCCTCCTTTTTCTACCCTGATAATTTGGGGAGAAGATAATGAGCAAGGACATAGCCACATCTAAGAAGGCAGAGGGACTCCCATCCAAGTGCTAACCAGGCCCACCCCTCCTTAGCTTCCAAGATCAGACGAGGTCGGGTGTGTTCCGGCTGCTCTACCCAGCAGAGCTATCATTTAGAATCGAAGGGCAGACAGAGAGCTTCCCAGGCAAGAAAAAACTAAAGGAGCTCGTCATCACCAAACCAGTATTATATGAGATGGTAAAGGGACTTATTCAAGAAAAAGGAGAAAAAACTGAGAACAGTGAAATGGTAATAAACACACATCTATCAACAACTGAATCTGAAATAGCAAACTATACAAACAAGAAGAACAGAGACAGAATCATGGATACAGAGAGCGTTTTGATGGTTGCCAGATGGGAGGGGGTGTGGGGGAATCGTGAAGAGGTGAGGGGATGAAGAAGTACAAATAGGAAGTTACAGAATAGCCGTGGGGATGTAAAGTGCAGTACAGGAAATGGAGTAGCCAAGGAACTTACACGCATGACCCATGGACATGAACAGTGGTGCGGGGATTGCCTGAGGGCGTGGGGGGTGCCGGAGGAGGGCAGAAAGTGAGAAAAATTGGGGCAACTATAATAGCATAATCAATAAAATATAATTTAAAAAAGAAGAAGAAGGCCAAGGGAGAAGGCAAGGAGAATAAGAAGATAAAATCAGCCACTCTCCAGGGCATCCCTACAGCCTGATCGAGAATGAAAGGTTTTTCTGATTCTGTGCAATGGGGACAAGCCCAGTCTCCAGCACATGGTTCTTTCCTACGGATCATTTGGTCAACACATCAGCTAACTGCCTTCCAGGCCAGGCCCCCAGCCCGGGACAAGAGTTCTACAGGGACCTCAGCTGTGGACGGCTCCTCCCGGGCACTGCAGAGAGGGAAAGTGGGGAAGGCAGGGTAAGGAGCCCACTGGACCGTGGTTTCCCCCAGAGCCAGTGGGTAAGAAAAGATAATGGCATTTCTCTGTCTCCCGAGAGAAGATGCAGGGGTCAGGGGAGAGAGGAGGGGAGTTTCCAGACCAAGTTTACACTCATCCCACAGTGGGAAGGACAGCGTGTTCCGCTGAGGAATTCATCCTGCTCAGCCTAAGACAAGTGTGTCCCTCTATTAACTTGGCTGAGAGGTGTAAATATGTAAATACAGAATTAAATCACGCTGGCGGCCTTCAGGAATTAGGAACAAGTAAACTGTCACGTACCAGATTTTTGGTCAAAGTTAAGATCATCCCTAAAATCATCTACACACTCTAAGATCACATGAATGTCAGTTACGATTCTGAGTTCTAGGAACCAAGCATGTGTGCCCCTAACGTGAATGTGTAAAAGAATGCAAATCACAATACCTGTAGCTGCTGGGAAGAACACCCCAAGGACAGTGAAGAAAGACTCCCCTGGGCTGTAGTCTGGCAGAGCGTTGTTCCGCAGCAGTTCCGGGGAATATCCAGTGAAGCCATGCCCTGAAACACGCGCAGGAGAGCAGAGTGAGCCAGGCGAGGAGGCACAGCTCAGGCCTCCCTAGGTTCCTGTCCCCCCTCCTGGCCGAGCCGTCTTCCTTCCCACGTCTAGACCCGACTTCTGTGTGGCCGTGTCTGCAGGTACATGCAGATGAGATGGCGTGAAGGAGAAGTTACTTCTGGGAATGAGAACGTTTTCGGTTTTTTGCTTATAGACTTCAGTATAGCTGAAATCTTTCAATGAGCCTGTGTGTGTTTTGCTTTTAGTTAAAAAACAAGGAAGCTACCTCACCCTGGCTGGCGTGGCTCAGTCAGCTGGGGTGTCATCCCGTAAACCGAAAGGTTGAGGGTTCGATCCCTGGTCAGGGCATGCACCTAGGTTGAGGGTTTGATCCCCAGTCTGTCTCTCTCTCTCTCTTTCCCTTCCTCTCTCTCTAAAAGCAATGAAGAAATGTCCATGGGCGACGATAAAAATAAATTAAAAACTAAGTTACCTTCCTGCTCAGAAACCTTCCCATGAGTCCCCATTGGCTACAGAATAAAGTCCAAAGTCCTTATGATGAACATCAAAGCCCCCCACAGCCTGGCCTCATCCCACCATTCCCTATTCATCCGTTGCCTTTTCCTCTCCCCCCCAGTCACACAGAGAGCTCTCCCCAATAACATCACGGGTGCCCGTCCCGGTGTCCCTGCCTCCCAGACCTTCCTCCCCCATCTCTGAGCACCGAGGTTATGCTCACTCTTCAAACGTTGCTTCCCTTGGGCTGTACGTGAACTCCTGTTGGCACCATGACCAGCCATATTAGGTCTTTCCCCACCAAAATTCCTTGGGGCAAGAAATCCAGTCTTACCCATCTCTGTCCCCCAGAGTCAAGCGCTGCAGCCGGCACACAGCAGGCAGGTGGCAAATGTGGGTCACACTGAAAAGAACCTTCCCCTCCAGTCTCAGCTATAGGCACAGGCCGAGTTCACGCTGTTTGACTTGTTCACAGACTACTTTATAGAAGCGGCTTCTCAGATCTGATTTCTTCAAAGCATTTTCAACATTTTTTACATTGATTTTAATGAAATTTTTCAAGTCGTTTTAATCCTACAGACACTTTGCTTCTTTGTCAAAGAAGGTCACTTTGAACAGCATCTATGGACGTGTTAGGGGCTGTGGAGTTTCAAGAGGCAAGTGTTCCTGGGCTCGGGAACACCCGAGGTATCCAGCTGTGCTTTTGAGTCTCGTCTCTGAGAATGACTTAGTTTGCTCCTGTTAACTAGTCCAGGAGAATCCAATCCTGCCCCCTGTCCCTCAACCCTTGCAATCACCCCACGGCCAACCCCTTGGGCTGGGGCGACAGAATCTCCTGCCTGCCTGTCCTCCACCTACCTCAGGGCTTAACTGCACCCTGAGCATTCATCTACAGCAGAGCTCCTGCCCCCCGAGGAGTCCGAGGAGATCGCCAGTGCTTCCCACAGCTTCCAAGACTCATAACTTCATAGGAAAAATATTTTCAAAAAAAATAAATAAAAGCTCAGTGAAGCAAAAGAGACCCTTGGGAGCCCGGTCGGGACTTAAAATCATTGTCAACTGCTCTTTTTTCTGAACATAGAATTTGTCCTGGAACGTGAAATCCCAAGAACTGTGCAACATTTCTGAATGGTTTGGCATCTTCTTAGCTGGTTCTTTCCTCATTAACAAAAAGCGATAATAGCTACGTTAACTCTGGTGTAGCCGCGGGCTGACCCTAAGACTAGCCTTTCTGAGGAGAAAACCAGTCCAGCCTGCCTTGGAACAGAGCTCAACCGAGCTGGAAGGATGCGAGGGTCCGAAAGCACATCTGAGCTAGGGCTGTGGGCGCCGGGAGGCCAGCCTTGCGGGACATAAACACTTCAGCAGGCTCCACTGATCTCTGCCGTCCCCAAAGGGGCCCTGACATAGGCAGGTATTTGGTCACCAAGCTGAAGGGCTTTGCCCTGGTCAGCCTGAAGGGTCAAAGTGATCTCAGGTCCCATAGATGAGTCACTGGGAGCCCTCGTCTCCCCCTCCAACCCACAACCAGATCCACAGAGGAGGGAACGAGTCACTCGGCTCCGTGGGTCTGCCCCAGTCCCCGTCCCTGTGGGTCCCACGGAAGACGCAGCCCTCGGTCCTTCACAAACACTGTCACACTGGCCCTGCCAGCCCAGCTCTCTCCTCCCAAGTCCACTCCTGAATCTCTCAAGGGAATAATCTTAACTTTGAAAAGAACTTTACAGACAAAGATGTTTGGCAATGCTTTACTTACAATAATGTGAGACAGTGCAAAATGGGTATAAAAGTTGGAGTATGGGGACTGAAGGATTTTAAATGCTTATAAAGGGATCGTAGTCCCGCAGAAAACCATCCATGTCATACGTGTTAAGCCACAAAAACGGACACCATTTATAGCATAAATACTCCCAAAGGTTTTCATCCACACACATAAGGAAAGACTAGAAGGAAACCAGCCAAAACACTAACAGTGGCTGTCTGCCTAACGCAATTACGGGCAGTTTCTTTCTTTCTTTTCTTTATGTTTATACGTTTTCCGCAGTGTCCTTAATGAGCACAGTCAACTCTTCATCAGATATATCTTTTAGAAAAGCAAACAAAACATCGCATAATTGAAAACCCACTTTCTCCAGATAGCTTTTCTATAAATATCTTTTTTCTTTCCATCTATACTCCTCCTGCTTCTCAAAATGATCACAGTGGTTTATAAGAAAAACATAAGCAATACAGGGCAAATAAAATAATCAAAGGAAGAAAAAGAACGAGCAAGAGAGAGCGAGATGGACCACCCTCAGGCCGCTGCGTACCTGCGGAGAGCCCGGCCCCAGGTCTCTGAGGGCGGGTCTGACGTGAGACCCTGCAGCCATCGCCCCCAAACCAGAAGTCGAGGCCCAGGCAGAGCACTCTGTGCCTTTCTTAACCAAGCTCACTCAGGCAAGGTCCCACCCCAGGGCCCACCCTCGTGTGAGCCTCCTTCCAGGGGATGAGAAGGAGCCCCAGAGGCTTGTGTGGTGGAGCTGCCTCATTTTCTCTGCCCCTACCTTCCCAGGTCCTTGTTGTCTCCACCCCTCCACCCCACTACCAGCATCTCAGGTGCCCAGGCCTGAGCCAGCACCCACAAAGGCTTGACCCCACCAGCCCTCATCCCAACTCCTAGGTCCCTGATCTCCCTCCCACACCCTGAACCCGGTGGTCCAGCTGGACCTTGAGCTTCTGCAGGGCAGGTGTCCAGGTCAGGCACCGAGTCTCTGACTGGCTTACACTTGCTCGCTGAGGCCTGGGGTGAGGTGAGCGGAGCCGAGGGGACATTGCCTGCCGTGAATTCCTGCAGCAGGTCTTCAGGACTGATTCTCTGTGTCCACAGCAAAGGTACCTAGCTCTTCTGGCATGGCCGTGTTTGAGGTCCTGGTGCCTGCTGTGGCCCTTCTCCCCACAGACAGCACATTTTGCATAGCATTTGGGGGTCTCAGGCCTCTTACCATGTTCTGGGAGGCACGGACTCTAAAGTTCAGGAGCTCTACTCTAGGGGCTGCCTCTGCACCTGGAACTGTTCTGCCAGGCCCCGCGTGCACCTACGGCACCCAAGTCCTGATTGGGTGCTCCCTGCCATGGTGGAGACAGTGGCCCTAAGGGACACAGCCAACAACGCTCCACAACACAGTCCCTGCCAGGCAACGCCAAGTCTCTGTTACAAGGATGGCCCACACCCCCAGGGACATCACCGGGCAGCCTCTCTTCCTAGAATCATGGCGAGCAGCCACACACTGAGTGTGTCGACCACGCCAGTCCTGGACCTCAGTCTCTCTCAAAGTTTTCCATCAGCCACGCTGTCTCTCTAATTTATCCCAGAGTTGTTTCCCCAGAGCTTTCTAAAAATTATTTCTTTGCCTCTGTAAGCCTTTCGGCTCCTCTTCTGGTGAAACAGCAGAGTCAGGCCGGGGTCCTCTCAACATCTCCCAAATCTGAAAGGCCTGGGATGCCCAGTGCCTGCGCCGGCTACGTGTGAATGTGTCTGGGTTTGACCTGACCATCTGTTTCTGTGTCTGCAGAAAAAAACCCTTTGGTCCCATTTGAGCTGTGTGCTTTTAGAAAGAACAAAGAAAACAAGTCACAACAGAACCCAGGCAAGCACAGGCAGATGGGAGACATTTGCAGGTCTGTATGCAGAAAGGCTTGGCCTTTCCCCCTAAATTCGTGTTACAGCTTCTTGGGGTGCCGCCAGCGAGCTGTGGTTCTTTGGGTTCACTGTCCGCTGAGAAGGGGCGCTCATGGGGTCCCACCCACCTTGCCTTGACCAAAGGTGGTCAGCCTGGGTCACAGGGAACAACAAATACAGCTCCTTCAGGGCTGGGCTGGGCCACAAACCCTCTGGTGAGGTGGCTGCTGTGAAACTCTTTGTGGCACCTGTGGCTCCCCTGGGCTGCCACCCCTGCCCCCATCTCTGGGGCCTTCGGGAGTCGGAAGGGGCAGCCAGGAAGTTATTAGCCCCAGCGCGTGGATGTCAGAGAGGAACCACCGACTAACTTAGAAATCGAGATTTCTGAAAATGTCATTGGCATTTGGGCCACTCCCCAGCAGTGAGCCGTGGGCTCCAGGAGGGGAGGGGGGCTTCCGGCACTGGCTTTCTTCTTGGCTCCTGTCCCCAACCCCTTGACCAGCAAGATAGCCCTTTCCCGGGAATGGACAATGAGAGAGGCTGGTCCAACCAGGAATAGAAAGAGTGGAGGAAGAGCCCAGGAAAGAGGAAGGCAGGGAGGGGCCCACTGCCCAGACCCAAAGGGCAGGCTGGGCCTGGGAGACCACAGGAAGAGCAGCTCCCACAAGGAAAAGGAAAGGAGAGGCTGAGGTTCTGGGAAGGGACACCCCCCCCAAACAGCACCTGGTGTGAGGGGAGAGGAGGGACTCTGGCAGGGCAAGAGAAGGCCGCCAGGAGCAAGCTGAGGATCCCCAAAGGAAGAGGAAGCACAGTAGGGTGTGCCCTAAGGGAGACACGGATTGGGTGCTGTTTCCAAGGGTCAAGCGTTACGCTGTAGACAAGGATGGTCGGCCCAGCGTCCCTTGTACCTTGACCACTCTGGGACATGGCCTGATGGGGACAGAGATCTGCAGCTTGAGGGAAGGGTCAACGAGTCTAAACTAACAGCCTGACAAAGAGATGTCAGTGAAAAGGGGAAAAAGGAGTGACCAGGGCCCCATCCTGCCACTAGGTTCCTCACAGGGCTCCTGCCCAAGTGGCCCCCTGACACTCACTTGTTTAGATCCTGCCCGACCCCAGATGGTCTAAGGTGGATGAAGAGGGGCAGCTCACCCAGCATGCCACTGGCCACTGGGGCTGGTCAGTGGAGTTTCTCCTCTGGGCTTTTGTCCTGGGTGCTGCAATGAACAAGGCAACCACAGGTCACAGGAAGGAAGGATGCACCCAACAAGCACAGGTTTGGAAGAAGTCCAGGCTACTCTCCTCCCTGGTGCAGGGAATGAGGCCCCCACAACCTCTGGGGAGGAAGGGAAGAGCTATGACAAGCCCAAAGTTGGGACACCTGGGCTCTGCCCTCACTCCACCACAGCCTCACTGTGGGACTGTAGGTGAGCCCTCCCCGCTTTGAAATGCAAATTCTGACCCTCAGTCTGGAGCGGGCCTGAGACCCTGCATTCCCAATGAGCACCCAACCCAGGGTTGACGAGTATTGCACTCCCGGGAGCAGGGCACTAGACGATTTTTCACAACTCTTCTCCTCCTGAAAGTTGCCAAACCAGAAGCCCATTCTCAAGACTCAGGACACATGGTCCAAATACACCACTGATTTCCAATGGCAGATGGAAAACCCCAAACTAGCTTCCAGAACGTGTCAGCTCCGCCCGCCACTTCCCTGACACCCCTTCCCTTCCCTGGGGCTATCGACACCGCATGTGCCCCAGAACTGCGAGACAGGCTCACAACCACATTTCAGTGTTAGTGAATCCAAGTAATCATGGACAAGCGCTGGCACAACTTACCTCGCCATTATTTCAGCACCCATGGGTGATCTTCATCGGTGCACATACGAGAACTTCAAGGTCTAATGCATTGCCCATTTTTACAACTGAGGCAAAGAGAGTTCAGAAACGGAAGCCAGGTGCTCAAAAAGCATGCAAAGTTACAAAGGGAATGGAACTCTAGCTCAGGACTGAGTGGTTGCCCACATGATACCAAGTCCTCAGGTGCCAGCCTTTCCTTGAACTGGGTCACAACAATCCTGGTCCACTGTAGATGCTTCATAAAGAATTTTAAAACTGAACTCAGCTGGGCTATATTGATCTGGACTGTATTGATCATGGACTAGAGAGACAGAAGGGGAAATATGATAGATTTGGAAGGGGCCCCCAAGGCACCCGCCCCCCACCAACCCGGCACAGTTCTCCTTCCCTGCAGGAGTTCCGGGCAGTGAGCTGGGAGCCTTCCCCAGGCCACAGGCTCCTCTCTGGCTGCAGCCCTAGTGAGTCTGGTCCTCTGAAGGGAGGGTGGGGAGAGGATGTGAACAGGGTTTCCAGCTCCCAGGCCCCCACCCAGAGAGAAAAATACACAGAGGGAGGGCTGGGCATTCCAGCAGAGGCCAGAAGGGAAGTCAGAAGTGGGGCTGGGCCTGCCCAGAGGGCCAGGGAGGAGCGGGCTGGAGCCTCCAGGCCCCTGGGGAAGGCCTCCACCCTGCGGGATGACTGGCTGGGCGGGAGCAGCCGGAAAAGCCCCAGAGCTGGGCAACTCAGGGGATAAAGGGCCCCCATTGGGGTGATCTCAGGGCAGCCCCCTTGGGAGGGGGCGGCTTGCAGTTCCAGTAACAAGAGAGGCTCCTGCCAACCCCTACAGTCTAGGACAGGACAGGCAGTCCTGGGGTTTCTTCTGAGCAAAGGATTCCTCACTTGTGGAAGGGAGGATGAACCTTTTCCTGACGAACAATGATTTCTCATATCCAAGAAACCGTTCCCTCTGCTGATATGTGCTCTATTTTAAGTGCTTCATGAAACTTTTCTTATGATGGCCTTGGAGCCAGCGAGTAGAGATGAGAAGAGACTTTTGCCTGGAGGGGCCTACAGAGGAAAGAACTGTCAAATGCCCCAGAACGTTAAGGAACTCGGGGCTCACCTGGGCGCAGGACACAAAGAAGCGTCGGGATGATGACAGTGACTGCCACGCACGCTGAGCAAGGGTTTGTGCCAGGCACTGTTCCCAGTGCCTTACCTGTGTGAGCTCATCATGACTCGATGAAATAGATACATTTTTTAGGTAAGAAAATTGAAGTGAAGGCAGGATTCCACCCTTAGCTCCCACTGCTGGGGTCAGTGCTGGCCAAAGGAAGATGTGGAGAGTGTGGGAGGGGAGCCCAGAGCCCAGCTGGTCAGCCTGGGGCCACTGAGGGGATGACAGAGAATCCACCCCACCCCAGCTTGCAGAGGCCTCACTGGCCTGCCCCATGCAGTTCTCAGCTCAAAGGAGCCCTGAGAAAGGAAAATCTGGCCTTCTTATCTCCGAGGGGAAAGGAATGCACTCTCCTGCCAGGATAAGTGGTTGTTTTGACAGGAAGTCTCCACCCTGGCTGTGGGTTCCTCCCAGCCACCACTAATTCCTTCTGGCTGTCCCTGCCCCTGGCATCCTAATTCCCACCCTGCTTAAACCCCAGACCCCGACCCCACCCCAGGATGATCCTAACCCACCCACTGGTGGTCGCCCTGCACAGCTCTAGCCTCCAGTGACGATTAAGCGTTCTGACCCGTGAGTCACATCCCTGCCGCACTGTTGCCTGGACACCTTCTCCAGGCAACTGGGAAGGGGATGGACAATCAAAGGGACCTCCTGACAAGAGCCATGCTGAAAATAATCAAACTCCCAGACTCCCCAGTTCTGCAGCCATGGACAGCTCTCCCCCACCCCAAATCCTGCCCGAGAAAACAACGGAGTGGGCACTCCTGGAACCCCACGGCAGCAGACTCAGTGTCATAGGACATTGGAATGTTAGAGCTCAGGGGTCTTCAACCTCGAATCCATCCCACAGGTGAGAAGGCAGAGGTCCAAGGAAAGAAAAGTCCACACCACACAGTAAGTTGCTTGTCAGGCAAGACCAGAACCCAGTGTAACCAAGCCCCCATCCAACGTGTCCTCTGGGTCCCCACAGGCCCTGTGATGGCATTCACCTATCTGTTGTCGTTGCCTGGCTACATGGGGGCAGAACTGTGCTGTGCTATCTCCTGATGTGCTTCCATCGCTTGGGCCCAGGGGGCATGCCAAAAGGGTAAACCACTGCTGATAATAAACAGTGAAAACAACCCACGTGTCCCTCCACAGATGAATGGAGATGCACCCATATGATGTGGCATATCCGCACAATGGGGTACTACTATTCAGCTCTGAAAAGAAATGAAGTGTTCGTTCATGGACGAACCCTGAAACATTAAGGTAAATGAAAAAACATGAAAGGACAAACATTGTACGATTTCACTTATATAAAACAGCTAGCATAGGCAAACTCATGGAGACAGAAAATAGAATCGATGTACCAGAGGCCGGGGATGTAGGGATAGGGAGTTACAGCTTAACAGATACAGTTTCCGTTTGGGGTGATGGAAATGTTTTAGAAGCAGGGAGTCATCAAGGCTGCACAACATGGTGAGTATAATTAATGCTACTAAATTGTCCATTTTAAAAGGTTATTTTATGTTATATTTTACTGCGATTAAAAGAACAATAAGTGAGCAATTTCTTTCCTGCAGGAACCACCCCCTACATCCTTAGGTCCAGCCTGGGTTCCTCTCTGCTTTGCGGAGGACATAGATGTTGAAATAGAGGATAAAGAGCTTCCTGGCCACCACTGAAGAGTGGGGGGCAAAGCCACAGGTGCTGACTACTCCTAGACTTGGACTCCGACTCCTCTCCAAAGCAGAGGCAGGGAAGCTCCAGCCCTCAGCTGCTTGCACAGCTGTGGAACCCCCCAGTGACCATCTGACCATGATTCCTCCAAGGCAGATCAGGGTAGGGCACCACATTCTCAGGAGTTTAGGTGGAAACCATGACTTTCTTTGCTGACATCTAGAACCTATGGGGTTTTATTCAGGGATGAAGAGTGGGCGTAAAGGAATTTGAGGCAGAGCTGTTAAGAAGCACAGACTGAGTGCACATGCTGGACTCTTCTAAAGGACTTCCGGTCAAGATGGAGACGTAGATAAACATGGCTCACCTCCTTGCACAACCACGGCAAAAATGACAACTAAACTACAAAACAAATATCACCCAGAATTGTCAGAAAACTGAACTGTATGGAAGTCTGACAACCAAGGAGTTAAACAAGTCACACTCATCCAGATGGATCACAGGGGCAGAGGTGCAGAGAGGTGCAGAGACACAGAACGGGTGGTCCCACATCCACGTGTGGCAGATAAAAATCTGGAGGGATACCTTGGGAGTGAGGTATCCTAGCCCCACGCCAGATCACACAGCCCAGGGTTCAAGCCCCAGGAAGATAAATCCCCATAACTTCTGGCTGTAAAAACCAGTAGGGGTGGGAACAGTGGAAGAAACTGTGGAATTCTCAGGAGTCTCCACTTAGGGGCCTGCAACAGACTTAGGACTTACAAATTCTCACTCCCTCTGGGCTCCAGCACCAAGGCAACAGCTGGAAGGGCACCAGGGGCACATGGGGAGAAAGTGGAGTAAATGGCATCATGGCAAATACCAGGAGACAGCTCCCTCCTGGACAAAAACCCCAGAGGCCAGGCAGCAGCACTGTCCCCACTCTGAGCCGTCCCTGATACAAGGCCACAGAGCAGTGACTCGGGTGGCCCAACCCTGTCGATTACCTAAGGCTCTGACCCGTCCAACTTATGGGTGTGCTTTTCTACAATAGATCAAGCTACTAAGTCAGGGAGTCAAAGCAGCTCCATTTGATATACAGAAACAAACACAGGGAGGCTGCCAAAATGAGGAGACAAAGAAACATGGCCCAAATGAATGAACAGAACAAGACTCCAGAACAGGAACTAAATGAAATGGAGATAAGCAATCTGTCAGATGCAGAGTTCAAAACACGGGTTATTAGGATTCTCAAGGAACTCAATGGGCACCGCAACAGTGCAAAAAAGACCCAGGCAGAAATGAAGTTTACACTTAGTGGAATAAAGAAAAATTTACATGCCATGGCTGGTGTGGCTCACTGGATTGAGTGCTGGCCTGTGAACCAGGGGGTTGCTGGTTCAATTCCTGGTCAGGGCACAGGCCTGGGTTGTGGGCCAGGCGTCTGGTGGAGGAAACACGAGAGGCAACCACACATCAGTGTTTCTCTCCCTCTTTTTCTCACTCCCTTCCCCTCTCTCTAAATAAATAAAATCTTTTTAAAAAAGGAAAAGTTACAGAGAGAACCAACAGTGGAGGAGATGAAGAAGAGAATCAAATCAATGATTTGGAACATAAGGAAGAAAAAAATATTGAATCAGAATAGCAAGAAGAAAAGAGAATCCCTCCCCCCCACAAAAAAAAAACAAAAAAAAAAAAACAAAGATAGGCTAAGAAGCTTCTGGGACATCTTCAAAAATACCAACATTCAAATCTTCAGATCGTAGGGGTGCCAGAAGGGGAAGAGAAAGAGCAAGAAATTGAAAACTTATTTGAAAAAAATGACAGATAACTTCCCTAATTTGGTGAAGGAAATAGTACATATAAGTTCAGGAAGCACAGAGAGTCCCAGACAAGATGGATGCAAAGAGGACCACACCAAGACACATCATAATTAAATTGCCAAAGGTTAGAGGATCTTAACCCTTTCTGTACGAGCGCTCTTTCTGCCGCGACACTCCCGCTGTACGAGGTGCCGTGCAAAAAACGCGCACATAGCACATGGTCAGTCCTCCTTTGTGTGAAGACTTTCCTAACCTTATATAAGATCTATGCTTAATAAAACAATGCTTTTTTCCAAGTGTTGTTTGTAACTTTAATATTAAGAGATAGTTACATAAAATTCTATCAATTATATAAGTAAAATTTATACAAATTATATACAGATGGATGCCGGATATATCCGGCACTCATCCACACAGGTCATCAGATGGGCGCCGGATATACCCGGCACCCGTACCGAAAGGGTTAAAAGCAGCAAGAGAAAAGCAGAAGGTCACCTACAAAGGAGTGCCCATAAGACTGTCAGCTGATTTCTCAAAAGAAATTTTGCAGGCTAGAAGGGACTGGCAAGAAGTATTCAAAGTGATGAAAAGCAAGAACCTACAACCAAGATTACTCTATCCAGCAACGATATCATTTAGAATGGAAGGGCAGATAAAGTGCTTCCCAGAAAAGGTAAAACGAAAGGAGTTCATCATCACCAAGCCCTTATTATATGAAATGCTAAAGGGAATTATATAAGAAAAAGAAGGTCAAAACGATGAACATTAAAATGGCAATAAATTCACAGGTATCAATAATTGAATCCAAGTAACAAACTAAGCAAACAACTAGAACAAGAACAGAATCACAGAAATGGAGATCACCTGGAGGGTTATTACATCAAAGAGGAAAAGGTACAGGAATAAGAAGCATAAATGGTAGGTACAAAATAGACAGTGAAATGTTAAGAATAATATAGGAAATGGAGAAGCCAAAGAACTTATATGCACGATCCGTGGACATGAACTAAGGTGGGGAATGCTAGAGAGAATGGAGGGTACCGGATGGAGGGGAAAATGGGAAAACTTTGGACAACTGTAATAGCATAATCAATAAAATATATTTTTTTAAAAAGCACAGACTGCAGTTTCTCAGTATCAACCACACTCAGCTCCCACTGAAAACTTCAGCAAAGTCAAGGGCACTGCTGTTCCTGTCTTGCTTTTGACACACTTTCCTACTTTCAAAACTCTCATGGTCCCTGGGACCCCAGGCCTGGGAGCGATGCATAACACAGGTCTCACTTAAGGAAGAGCTGGCTGTGAGTGAATGTGCCTTTAACCTGGGCTGCCCTGGGCTGTGCAGCATCACTTTGATCTTACTGTTTCTTGCTTTGCCCCCACCTTCCTGGAGGCAAGGGTCGGGGACTGCCAGGAGCTCACTGTTCTCAGCACCCAGAGCCTTCTGGCTCGGAAGGGGGAAGCAGGTCAAGACACCTGCCATCTTGGAGCCCCAGAGAGGACATGGTTCGCTCCAGTGTGCTCCTTTACAGGGGGCTCCGCAGCGTTTGTCGTGTTCTTTTGCGCGGCTTTCTGCGGAGTGCTCAAGGAGAGCACGGTGTCTTTGTATCAAGTCTCCATCAGATTAGGATCTCCTTAAGGTCAGGTACAAGTTCCCTCCTCCCTCTGGATCCCCTCCTCATCTTCAGATGGATGCAGTCTCAGGGGGTGCTGGACGGGTAGGGGGAACCATACATCCTACCTGGGACAGTCTCAGCTTACACCTGTTGTCTGCAGTATTTGTCAGTAGGGCCAGGGAAGGTTTCTGATGACCACTCGCCCAGGGAGTGTAGAGAGAGCAAAGAGAGGGAAGGAAGGATGACACTCCTCTAGGCTGAAATGGGCTGATGTGCCCTGGGGACCTACCTTGTTATGCAAAGTGTGGTCTTGGAGGAAATCACCTGAGAGCTTGTTAGAAATCAGAATCTCAGCTCTCTCCTCTCCCCTCCCCATCACTCCTACCCCCACCAGAAGAATTGGAATCTTCATTTAAACAACAACCCCAGACCTTAAACTTGAGAAGTACAGCCTTGGAGTATAACCCAGGGGCCTCCAGAGACCTATTCTTCCAGGATAAACAACCATAATGACAATAATTCTTTATTGAGCACCCACATTGTGTCGGCTATGACACCAGGCCTCTTGTACCTTGTTTTTGTGCTTTGACAACCCAGCAAGGTAGGAATCATTACCTGCTTCTCAGAAATGAAGACAGCAGTCAGAAAGGCTAATAAAATGGACCAAGTCTAGGCAATACATTCTAGCTGAGCTGGAATTTGAACACAGGGGTCTGACTCCTTAAAGCCAGGGTTCTGACAACCACAGTAATTACGGTGCAATCTTTCAAAGGGGCCAGCAGTTGCAGCCACTTGTCAGCTCTCTCCAGGGCCCAGAAATATATTGGCAAATGCAGGCTGCAGGGAGGTACGCTAGGGGCTGTCTCATTGTCCGGTGCTGGCCAGGGATGCGGATGCCTGCGTGCTGAGGTTGGGCTAAGCCAGTGCAGAGGGCTCCCTATTTCTTCAGAACATGTCCCTGAAGATGAACTTTCCTGGCCTGGCCCCCAGTAAGCATTAAAATCTGGGACTGGAGCGACAGATAAGTCAGATGGTGAGTAGGTCTTCCACCGCAGGCTCAGGAACCTCTAGTGCTAACCCAGCCTGGGCCCGGGAGTGGCAGAGGGGAGAAAAAGAAGGGGAGGCCCACACCGGACCTCATTATATAACTTTCACGTGTGTGACTTAGGGCTTCCTTTACTGCCAGCCCCCAGAAGGCAGCACTTTCCTGCCAACTGCATCAGCGGTAAATGCCATACTCCCCTTCAGCCAGCATCCACAGGGTCCTGAGGTCATAGCCCAGCCTGCAGAGTCCTCTCTGTACCACCCACCACGGCCTAGGATAGTCGATCTCATTCTCTGCTCTGTAGGTGGCTGCCTCACGTCCCACCCATATGTGACTGGCTCGACAGCATGTCTCCCTGACTTTGTGTCCCTCACAGACCCACTATAACACCTCTCAACCCAGTAGGTACCCCCAAAATGCTTGCACCAGAAAATGCCATCCACAGCCACACAGAGGGCATTCTGCTCGCTCCCCACAGCCAGAGGACACAGGTTACATGCAGTGCAAGAGGCACAGGGCAGGGAGGGGGGCTGGGGCCACGGGCAGCATACGTGAGCCTATCCCTCAGGGTGTCACCCTCCACCTCCTTGGAACTCCCAGCTGCTCAGGGCTGAGGCAGGCAAGGCTCAGCAGTGTGAAAGGGCCCTCCTAAGCCAGCGACTTTATACTTCCCCAGAACATTGGCCAGGAAGCCTGGGGGCAGACCCCCTCCTGCTCACAGAGCTGGAGGGGACACAGGGGCAGAGCTGGGCAGTGTCAGCTCTCACTCCCTCCTGCAGCCTTGACCGGGTCTCCACAGCCTCTTGAGCCTAACGGTTCCTTTCTCTACTTTCCACAGGCAAAGCCAGCAAATGAAAATAATTCAGTGGAGATAGCAGGACCTTGGAGACAGAGCCAAGGATTTCGGTCAGTCACTGTTTCTGCATCAGAGGCAAACTCAGAAGCAAAGGAAGGCCTTAAGGCTGCCTGCACCTGCCTCTTTGGCATTCAGGCAGGAGTGAGGCCCACTACCCACAGAAAACCTCCTATCAAGGGCTGAATCCAAAAAGCCAGGCATTCAGGGTTCCCAAGGGATTATTTTCTCCCTCTCCCAGAAAAATATTAAATGGTCGACTCATCTAATTCTAAAAACAAGAACCACCAACATAAAATGTTGTCCAATAGGTAGAACAAATAAATACAAGAGCATGGTTTGCTTCCTATTTAGGTCACTAAGGGAGAGGTCAAGAGAGGAGATAGATGGGGAGGATGGACAGCAAGATGGCAAGATGGAGGAACGGAATTCAAAAAGAGAGAGAGAAATGTTAGGGAGGAAAAACAGAGAAAGACAAACCTAAAGGAAGAAAGGGTAAGGCAGGAAGCAAAGAGGAGAGAAACCAGTTATGTTCTGAGGAATGCTGGAGGTCACAATGTGAGGCTGGCCTGGTTCACAAAAGTTCAGAAATCCTCAGCAGGACGCAAGTCTGTGTTTGCACTTCTGTGCCATTCCAGCCTCTACAGGTGCCTCTGCGCAGAGCCCTAACCTCCCCCCTTCAAGGTCACACCTACCTGTGAGAGCCTGGCAGTGGTTCTGGACCCTCTCCTAGAAAAAGACTTATTCACATCCATTTTTGCATGCAATTTCAGGAGCTCATGAATCCAAAATTAAAAATTACTTATCCTAGAAGCTCTACTCTGATGGGAGATCCATAGTGGCCAAAGCAAAAACACCCCAACTGCCAGATTAAACTAAGACAAGGGCAGGGTCTTGTGCATTCAAGCCGTCATATCAAGCTCTAAATTATACCGTCAGCTTCATTGATAGAACTTCTGGGCCTAAACATCCTTCCCTATTTACTACCCCAACAGCAGCACTAGAAGCAAAGTCAGTGACCCAAAGGGGCCAGCTGTGGGTCTGGGTGGTTCTGATGCAGTGGAAGGTCCGCCTCTAACCCAGGAAACAATGCCCATGCTCACCTTGAAACCAATTCTTTGAGATCAATGGGATTGTTCAATCACATGTATGCAGCGATTCCCAACTCTGAGTGTGTGTAAGAATTACCAGTGTGCTGGCTTAAAAATGCAGATTCCTAGTCTGATTCAGACTGTTTTTCTGAGCTTCTAGGTGATTCTGATGCAGGCTGTCCCTAGACCAAACTCTGAGATGCACTGTGCGCAGGGAAAATTGCAGGCCTGGGAGTTCCAGCCAACATGGAGGTGTAAGTAGATATGCCTCACTTCCTCACAGATTCAAAAGAAGGAAACAACAAATTTAAAAACAAAAAAACAACCAGACTGCCAGAAAATTAAACTATGTGGAAATCCAACAACCATGGAGTTAAAGAAGAAAGGTTCATCCAGACCGGTAGGAGGGAGGGAGACAGGCAGCCAAGGTGAAGAGGATGAGCGGCAAGGCAGCAGCAGCTGGTGGACTAGGGCATTCCCACATTTGTGTGCACATAAACTGGGAGGAACAACTGGGAAGCAAAACAGATCACACAGCCCAGGCAAAATAAAGTCTCAGAACCTCTAGCTGTAAAAACCTGTGGTGGCTGTGACAGTGGGAGAAACTGCCAGTTCTTGAAACTGAGGCGAGAGCCGAGCAAGCAGCATTGTTCCCTCTCTGACACCTCTCCCACATACTGCACCATAACATAGCAAAGTGGGTTGCCCCGCCCTGGTGAATACCTAATGCTCCACCCCCTACAACATAATAGGTGCACCAACACAAAGAAATATGGTCCAAATGAAAGACTGGATCAAAACTCCAGAAAAAGAACTAAGTGACAAGGAGATAGCCAACCTATCCAGTGCAGAGTTCAAAACAGTGGTAATTAGGATGCTCACAGAAATGGTTGAGTATGGATGCAAAATAAAGGAAGAAGTGAAGCCTATACAAAGTAAAATAAAGAAAAATATATAGGGAACCAACAGTGAAGGGAAGGAAACCAGGACTCAAATCAACAATTTGGAACAGAAGGAAGAAATAAACATTCAACTAAAATAGAATGAAGGAACAAGAATTAAAAAAAAAAAAAAATGAGGAGAGGCTTAGGAACCTCCAGCACAACTTAAGCATTCCAACATCTGAATAATAGGGGTTAGAGGAGAAGAGGAAGAGGAAGAAATTGAAAACTTTTGAAAAAATAATGAAAGAAAACTTCCCCAATCTGGCAAAGGAAGTAGACATATAAGTTCAGGAAGCTCAGAGAGTACCAAACAAGTTGGACTCAAAGAGAAACACTCCAAGACACATCATAATTAAACTGCCAAAGATTAAATATAAGGAGACAATCATAAAAGCAGCAAGAGAAAAGGAGACAGTTACCTATAAAGGAGTTCCCATAAGACTATGAGCAGATTTCTCAAAAGAAACCTTGCAGGCAAGAAGGGGCTGGAAAGAAGTATTCCTAGTCATGAAAGGCAAGGACCTACACCTAAGATTACTCTATCCAGCAAAGTTATCATTTAGAATGGAAGGGCAGATAAAGTGCTTCCCAGATAAGGTCAAGTTTAAGGAGTTCACCATAATCACCAAGCCCTTATTATATGAAGTATTAAAGGGACTTATCTAAGAAAAAGAAGAAGATAAAAACTATGAGCAGTAAAATGACAACAAACTCACAACTATCAACAACGGAACATAAAAAAAGAAAACTAAGCCAATCTGAACTTGAAACAACTAGAACAGGAACAGAATCACAGATATAGAGATCACATGGAGGGTTATCAACAGGGAGGGGGAGGAGGGAGAATTGGGGGAAGAGGTACAGGGAATAAGAAGCATAAATGGTAGGTACAAAATAGACAGGGGGAGGTGAAGAATAGTATGGGAAATGGAGAAGCCAAAGAACTTATATGTATGATCCATGATCCATGGACATGAACTAAGCAGGGGAATGATGGAGGGAACGAGGGTACCAGGCAGAGGGGGATAAAGGGGAGAAAAAAAGAATGGGACAACTGTAATAGCATAATCAATAAAATATACTTTAAAAAGAAAAAAGAAAATTGCAGGCCTGGGGTGCTGAGCTTCTGGCCCAGCCAGTCAGCAAATTCCTTCCTCAGTGTGTTGCCCTCCTCATACACCAGGGGAAGGACAAGGCATATATGCACCAGTGCTTTGTGACTAGGCTTGGACCACTGCATCAGACAGGTTACCTTTCATAGAAAAGTAAGTAAACAATGTAGGACATAAAGGGTATAGTGCCAGGTGAAACCCTCCAAGGGCCTTTAGGGCAGTGGCTCCTTAAACAATCACCTGTAGGACTTCTTACATTTAAATTCCCAGATCTCAGGGTATTAGGGAATATAGAAATATATTTTTTATGAGGTCTGTCCGGAAACTCCAGCCATTGTTTATATAACGAGAATGGTTTGCATGACACCGATGTAACCTGGCAGCCAAGGAGAGTGGACTGGAATGTGCACGTGTGAACAATGACGACTTCACTGTACTAGTCAGCGGGGGTGGTAGACACCATTGAGTGAGCATGTGTACTGTGTGGCCATCCATTCAAAATGGCTGAGCAAGTACAGCAACAAATCTGCATCGACTTTTGTGCTAAGCTTGAACATTCCTCTGCAGAAAATATTTGGATGATTCAGAAGGCTTTTGGGGACAATGCAATGAGCACAGCACAAATAAAAGTGTGGCACAAACACTTCAAAGATGGTCGAGAATCTATTGAAAGGGATCCATATTCTGGAAGGCCGGCAGTAAGCAGAACACCTGAGAGTGTTGAACAGGTACTGGCTACAATCAACAAAGACTGGTGACTGACAGTGCAAGAACTAGAAGCGGATCTGGGGATTCCAAAAACCAGTATCCAAGATTTTGACACAGGATCTTGGCATGAAACGTGTCATGGCAAAATGTGTTCCATGGCTCCTGCTACCAGAGCAGAAGGAACACCGTGCTGCAGTTGCTGATGACTTGATTCAAACCACTACCAATGAACCGACTTCCTCAAGAAAGTCATAACCAGAGATGAATCGTGGGTCCACCGCTATGATCTGGAAACGAAGCCCCAGTCCTCCCAAGGGAAGTCGCCTGGGTCTCCACACTGAAGAAGGTGCGGCAGAGTTGCAGCAAGATCAAGACCATGCTAACTGTGCTTTCTGATTGGGAAGGTGTTGTCCATCACGAGTACGCCCCTCCAGGCCAAATAATTAATAAGGAGTTCTACCTCAATGTTCTTTGTCAGTTGAGAGATGCAATGTGATGAAAACGGCCACAGCTATGAGCAACTTGTGATTGGCAGCTTCATCAGGACAACGTGCCCACTCATTCACTGCATCTTGGGCAGAGTTTTTTGGTGAAATATCAAATCACCCAGATGACTCAGCCCCTCTACAGCCCTGATTTGATGCCCTGTGACTTCTGGCTTTCCCTAAAAACTAAAATCACCTTTGAAAGGAAAGAGATTTCAGACCACCAGTGAGATTCAGGAAAATATGACCAGGCAGCTGATGGCAATTCCAACAAAAGATTTTGTAGTGTTTTGAACAGTGGAAGAGATGCTGGGAGAACTGTGTGAGGTCCTAAGGTGCCTACTTTGAAGGGGACTGAGGTGTCATTGTCCTGTGTACAATGTTTTTTGTCTCTTCTTCAATAAATGTCTCTATTTTTCATGTAACGTGGCTGGATACTTCCTGGACAGACCTCATACATGACACGTGATGGCTGTTCATGTGTTGAAACCACTGGGAAAACTTGTTTGTTTGTGATACCCACCAGCCAAAGCATATTTTGATAAGACAGCAGACCATTATTGTAACAAATGCTTTGAAAACTAAAATGTCCTTAAAATTCTCCAGCAAAAAACAATGAGCATTACCAGAGTTTTCTTCTTCTTTTCTCTCCTTCTCTTCCTCCTGTTCCTGCTTTGTTTTCTGTAGAAACTAACTGGGAAAGGCGGGCCACACTGGAACGCCCTGAAGGGGTTCCAAATGGTAAAGATTTGGCCTCTTGGCCTGGATGCTCCTCCCTTTACCACCGGAGTACTGTGCAAATATTAGCCTTTGCTGGCTGTGCAGGGACATGGGACATGAGAATAGTTGGGAGGCACCAGGCCAGGTACACAAGAAACTCTCAGAAGGGCAGCAACTGCCTGGTTCAGAAGCGATTCTGCAAGTATTTTCTGATATTCCTCAAGGTGGAAATTCCACACAAAAAGCAAACCACAGTGTGCCCAAACTGATCCACTCTGGTCTTGGCATCTGATTGGGGGGGTTGCAGGGGGGAATCAGGAGGAACGCTGAAAAGGCAGCCTCACTTTAGACAGCTCAGCAGAGTGGAGTAGGGGCGTGATCTGGACAAGAAGCACAGCTTCTCCACGGCGGACAGGACGCACACGGTAAATAATGAGACGGCCTTGCGTTTGCCTGGAGTCCCACAGATGGCAAAACACTCTTATTTACTGTACTTCCTCAATTTGAGTGTATATATATATTTACATTTTTATTTCCTGAAACTTGGCTGTCTCACAATCAATGTAATGGTTTTTTTCCACCCGAAAATGTTGTATGTCTTAAAATATCACAGTGTCTTAGAATTGAGGAAATAAGGCTTATCGCCCCATATAATCTTAAAACATTCTGTGAGGCAAGTGCCATTGTTCTCTATTTTCCAGATGAGGAAACTGAAGCACAGACAGGTGCCTGGCCCAGGTCATGAGTGAGGAAGGGACGGGGCAGGCCTGGGATCCAGTCTTCCCGTGCCTCCTCCCCAGCTCTTGCACAGTGGGTGTCAGGGGAGCCGTGCTCGGAGAAGCAGCTTCCACCTGAGCCACTCACTGCAGCACAAGAAAGTGAAAGGACTTTCCCTCTGACTTCAAATAGAAATCTGAGAAAAAATAGAAACGTACACGGACTCTGCATGGCTTCTCGTATTAGCCTGTTTTAGGCCGTAACTATGTTTCCTTATGCCTTCAGGAACACACGAATGTGCCGTACGTGGCATCTTATAGAACGATCACACTCGGTGTGTTCAAGTTTAAAAGGATGTTCATTTGGATAGTAATTATGTAATGGGGTATAGGCTGGGAGGCCCAGGGCCCCCCAGAGGGGGTATTCATAATGGGGTCCAGAACCTGGGGTGTCCTGGAATATAGGGTACCCCCATAGGCCTGGCTGGGGGAAGGGAAACGTGGAGCAGGGCTATTGAGAGTTGTTTTGCATATCAATAACAGCAGGCTAGCTTCTTGCCTGCATGCAGAAACAGTTATTTTTCATACCAACAGCAGGCTAGCTAGGGAGATGGGTGTGGCTTTGACCCGCGATGTAGCTGGGTAGCAGTTTCCAGAGTCTGCACGTGAGCTTGGAGATGGTTGCTCTGGGCCTCGGGGCCATGCCTGCCCCGGCTAGCGGTGGCAGCCTAGAAAGGCTGAGAATACGGGAGTGCTGGCAGGTATAGCCATTGTGGGAAGAGTCGGAAATGGCCTTCCAGAGGAAGTTTCAGTCTGGGATTTAAACTAAAGGCAGGCCACCAGGGGAGATGGGAGAGACAAAAAAATGCAGGACTAGGAGAGACAACGGAGAGAATGACAGGAAACAATGTGAGACCACTCGGGAAGGAAGGGGTGAAAGGAGTCTTGCTGGTGGGCCTTGAGGAGGTGCCACGTGGGTCTGGATGAAGAAGTGGGGGTTGCTGCAGAGTCACAGCTAATGGTGCTGGGGACCGCGGGAGACCTGGCCACTGAGCACGGATGACTGGGAGGAACCGAGAGTCTAGCTGAGCTAGGAACATTGACTTCTTTTCCCGAGATGCGGTGCCCCTGACTGGCCTGGTTGGGCAAAGGGTGGGAAGGCAGGACTGTGTGTGTGTGTGTGTGTGTGTGTGTGTGTGTGAGTGTTTTAAAGGGAGTTGGGGATTTTAACAGCAACATTCCACCGTTACTCTAAACCTGTATAACTTTAAATAAATAGTTCCTTTCCTTTTTACCAAACTCTGGCCTCGAAAGCCACAGTTCCTACCTGGCGGTGGGCAAGACGAACCTAGTACAGGAAGACCTCGGGTGGGGGGTCTGTTTCAGCAACAGTATCTGCATCCCCATGGCTTCATTTGCTAACAATGATGGATTTACTGTTTGAATTTATTATTTTATTTACTTTTGAATATTTGTATTTTCTTGCAATCGGGATTATAAGGTGTTAAACCTTAAAAAATCTAACATTTTGGTTTCTGTTAGCCTCAGAGGAACAGAAAGAAGTTTAACAGAAGAAGTCTTCATCAAAGTAGTAAAACCAAAAAGTAATTCTCTATAAGATTCCATCAGTGTTCTTTTTCTGAAAAGCAGCTGGGGTGGGGGTGGTGGAGAACACCCCCCACCCCGCAACACACACACACACACACAAACTCAAAGAAAAAATAGCCACTATTGACATATACTATTATTTCTAATCCTTTAAAATGCCTTTCCAGGGAGGTATTTATTTCCACTTTACAGGTGAGCAGACTCAGGGTTTCTGTGACCTGCCTGCAGTCACACAACTGGCAAGGAGCCTGGGCTCTGAGAGCATCTGGGTTCCAATCAAAAAGCTCCTGGTGTCATTAACAATGATCTTGCCTAACCCTCCTCCTGTCTCTCCCAAGGACCAGGACCACGTCTGCTCCGTTCTCCACTGCGCCCTGGAGCCAGGCTCCACCCACACCGTGGGCTTCCATAGCTACTGACTGCATAGGGGGCTGGGCCTGGACAGAGTGTGCAGTGTGGCTGCCCCTCCAGCAGGTGCTCTGTCCACCCCACCAGTCGGTCCATGCTGCTCCAGTTTGTGTTTTCTAGGACTGTCCATCTGCCTGACTGGAGCATCTACTCTGATTCCTTTCTCAGTCAGCTGCTCGGCAAAGTGGGACTGCATGCCGGCCACACTCCTGGTTCTTTCTAAGATGCCAGATCAAAGGGCGGTAAAATGCGATCCCTGTC
This sequence comes from Macrotus californicus, assembly GCA_007922815.1. NCBI lineage: Eukaryota > Metazoa > Chordata > Mammalia > Chiroptera > Phyllostomidae > Macrotus > Macrotus californicus. The sequence goes on along the minus strand of VMDR010003904.1, from coordinate 7,536 downwards.
CTTAAGGCACTTACAGCCTAAAATGGCGACTTCTGTATTCCCACTCAGCTCAGGATCCATTGCAGAGAGGGTTTTCTGAAGCTGCCTCCCCAACTCTCTCTCTTAGCTCCCACCAACATTTCTGCTATTTCTGATGCTGTTTTATTATTTTCAGAGACATGAAAGGATGGCCCAAGTTGAGATTCTCCTCTCTACCTGTTAGCACAGTCTCATTCATTTCCACTCAGGGCACGTTTTGTGTGCTGGCAAGCACGAGAGAAGCGTGAGGAGTTAGGAAGCTGGTGCCACACAATGTTCTGGCCTGAACTGTAAGAGGGCTGTGACCCGAAGAACCAGCAAGGGACCTGGAGGAAGTCTCCTTGTCTCGTAGATGAGGAGGCAGAAAGTCAGAGGGCCCCCACCCCAATCACCGGCAGGGTCAGCTGCTTTCGGCCAGTGTCCTTCCAGGACACCTATTCTGCACACCAATGGAAGAGGGGTGACTGAAGAGGGGACCACAGCCCATGGACTGCTAACTGATGATGAACCTAAAGTCAACTTTTATTATGAGGCTACAGAGACCCACAGATGCGAGGGTCCCACAGAAAGTGGTTGAGAGGACCCCATGCAAAAGGCGGACTGTAATTCCTTCCACTTTGTGATTTAGCAACTTCTCAGAAATGCATTTAAAACATCACACCCTGAGTGCAGAGCTTGTTCCATAGTTCAGCAGCTGGGAGCAGTGTGAGCTTGATGGTGGAGAGGGACATGGACCCCAAGGTCAGACGCCAGGGTTCCAGTTCTGGCTCCATCACTTTCTCACTGTTGCCTTGGGCAAGGTAAATCCTCTGAACCTCAGTTTTCTCACCTGTGTGGTAGGGACGATAACCCCTACGGGTCCCACAAGTGCTGTGAAAGCAAAGTGCGGTGTAGAATGGCCAGCACAGTGCCTGGCACCCAGAGTAAACTACCTACTTTTGCCTCCCCATCTTAAATTCAAGAAATCTGTAGCATCTGAAACATGAATTGACCCACAACTTCTCTTCTCTTCTTTAAAAATTATTTCATTTTATTTTCTTCTCCACTTACTAGTAGAAATATATTCAGTGTTTCAAATGTATTAATTGTATCTGGGCCGTCAATAAAGAAGTCTTAACAAGGGCACTTCCAGATTTCTAAAGTACCCACTCACATAAGCATCTGACATAAAAACCTGATGGCCTATTAGAAATAAGTTTGAAACTATTAAGAGCTAGGTCACAGTTTATGAACCACATTTCTTAATCACTAGGCTTCCTGTTGAAAAAAAAAAAAGAGAGAGAAAATGAAACAAGCCTTCATAACCCAACACTTTGAATTTTTCAGAAAAGCAACACAAATTCTTAGAGAAACCGGGGAAATTTTTTCCTTCCCATCCTAGACCAGATGCAGGGTGAGAGACTGTTGCTGGGCCTCAGACTTACGAGGCAGACATTATTTTGCATGCAACTGATCGCCACAGAGAGTGAGAATCCAGGCCTGGAGGAGGCAGAGACCCCAGCAGCTGTGCCCGCAGGTGAGCTCCAGTTCTGTGATTGGGTGCCCGCCATCCGATGGGATGGGTATGTGTGAAAAAGGCTGAAAATGCAAAGCATGCTAGAAATTATGCAAATGCCTTTAGTTCAGAGTGAGAAGGCTCTAGTCACTGAATCATGACGGGCTGGCCAAGACTTACGGAAGGAAGGAAAGTGTTTGGGTTCCTGTGTCAGAGAACATGTAGTATCTATGTAGTATCTCCAATGGCCAGGCCAGCAACATATGTGGCCCTGTGTGGGTTCATGAGTGTCTCCACCCCAAGAGCCAGTGGTGTGGAATACGACAAATACCTACTACAGAATCTTTATTATTTTGGATCACGAACTAACAAGCGAAAAATCAATCAAAGGTCTCATCGGTGAAAATAAATCTTGTTTGCTTATGTTTGAGATGTTCCTGATGGTGGCGGGGTGAAGAGGGGGTTGGAGGTGGGGTGGGGAGGGAGGGGATGGAAAAAAGAAAGAGATATTTAGAAACAAATTAAGAGAATGAAGTCACAAAACTGTTTCCCAAATTGCATCTGGTCGTCCTCTCCACCCTACCACTCTGGGTGAGTCCGGGCTGCGTGCTGTCCTGCCTGGACAATTGCAGCCATCACTGAATGGCTGCCCCTGCCCTCAGTCCCTGGGCACTGCACCCACACTAAGCCCGGGCAGGACTTCCAAAGAACAAACACCAATCGAATCTGCCACTGCCCTACGTACAAGAAAACTCATCGACTTTGCTCAGCTTTTATGATTTCTGCGTTATTAAAACTCATGTTGAGTTTTAAAAGTTATTCCCAGTTATTTTGTTTATGTGTTTGCTTTGCCCCTCAAGGTAAGACATGCCATCTAGCCTATGTTTATAATACATCCTATCGGGACTCCTGAATGCTGCTACATTGATTTTACCTTTAAAATACTATATACTGTGTGAGCTCAATTATGTTAAATAAAGGGAAGGGGGAACGGCCCGGTAGCTCAGTTGGTTGGAACGTTGTCCCATGTACCAAAAGGCTGCAGATTCAATTCCCACATGCTAGGTTTGCAGGTTTGGTCCCTGGTCAGGGGGCATCCAAGAAGCACCCGATTGATGTTTCTCTCTCTCTCTCCCTTCTTCTCTCCTTAAGGTCAATAAACATATCCTCAGATGAGGATTAAAAAAATATTTAAAAACAAAGGATAGAAAAAAGACTAAAGGAAGTAGCCTTTATACTTCATATTTTAAAATTAAACATGCTGTTCTACATAAAAAATAAATTCAAATTATAATTTGGTATATACTACAAGCCAAGAAGAGAATCTCTCACCAGAAATCGAATCAGACAGAACCTTTATATTGGACTTCTAGCCCCTAGAACTGTGAGAAAATTAATTTCTGTTGTGTAAGCAATAGTTTTCAAACTGGCTAGCTCCTTCTGCCCGGGCCTGTACTACACGGGATGAAACTGGGCTTCTCGGTACAGGATAACCCAGGAAAACTTTGATGTCTGCCATACATCTTTGGAGAATATGAGCCATAAAATTTATTTCTGCCCTGAGATCTCCTTGTCCCCTATGACCTTGATTTCCTAGACACAATCTCTGGATCAGAGAGGGGAGCCTGAGTTACAGGTGACCACACCTGCGGGGGAGTCCTCTGTCCAAGAGATTTCCCATGAGACCTTGCTCAGCCTGGTCTCTCCCTTGGTGAGAACAAAGGAGAAGAACCTTAGAGAAGGCAGCAGGGACAGCAGGTGCCAGCTATGGCTGTAATCTCAGAAGACAAGCTCATGGTCCATTTCTCACCAAGGCCTGCAGTATAAGCTGAACTTGGAAGCATCAGCAGCTGAGAGATGGCTGAGCTTCCTTCTGTCTTCTAACGTTAGGTCAGAACTCTGCTTTGAACCTGAAAGAGCCTTCTTTTCTTTTAGCCCTCCCTCCCTAGCCCTGCCCCAGCACTCTATGCTCCAGCACACCTAACCCCTGCACTTTCTCAAATTCTCCGTGTACTTTCTCATCTCACATATACTGCTGCCTGTTCTTGGGACCACCTTTTCCAGTTTAGTACCAGGTGAAGGAATTCCTGGGTAACCTCCAAGGTCCACGCCAACATCACCTTCTCCTCGTAGACCTCTCTGACACCCCAAGGTCCTTCCACTATCCTCCACCAGCAATGCATGTATTTCCCTTTATAACGTTTAACCAACCCAGGTGACTATTTGGCTAGAGGAGAGGCTGCACCTTATTCTTGGGTGTGTTTAAACTTCTAGCATTGGGTCTGCACACGGTGGCACTCAGGGGAAGTTTTTTTGTTAATTGATTGGAGTGGGAGAGAGGGCAATAAAAGTGGGGTGGGGACAATGACAGCAAAGAGACAAAGGAGCAAAGGAAGGACATGTGGGAATGAGGAAGTCAGGAAAGAATATCGGCAAGACAGAACTTTAAAACGCACAGTGAAAAAACAGAGAGAGAGAGAAGCACCAAAAAAAAAAAATTTAAGAGAAAAGAAGAAAACTAAAAATAAAATAAAAATGCACAGTGAAGAGTCTTTTCAGGAACAAATGCATTTTCCTGTTTCAACCTAAGGTTTCATGGCCACGTAGACCGTTTCTCCACTTATTTTCGGTCGTTGTGGTCCCTGCTGCCCATCACAGAATCCTCTTTAGACAACATAAGCTTTTTCCTTAGATACTATCCCTACATGTTTCTAGCACGAGTCACTATTTTCCCCACAGCCCTACCTAAAACTTGTTTCTGTATAGCCTGGGAACTCTCAAAAGTGGGGGAGAAAAGCTCTTCCCGTCCTTTGGGAGGGTTTCCACAATGCTGATTCACAGTTCCTGACAGCCATGGTGAAGCATCAACCCATAAGGCCACACCTACTGGCAATAACAATATTCTCGGGTATTCATTGTGGCATGGGGTCACAAATCATGTTGCAGCAATCCACCAAGCAAAAATACCTTCATCATGTCTCTTCTACAATGTCATCCCAAGCAACTTCAAAAGTTTCAGGAACCTCTATTTAAAAAAAACATCACTCAGGTTCTCACAATAGGCCCCAAAATCAGAGGTACAGTCCACACAGTGATTACAGTCCTGAGTATAGAACAGTGGAGGTTGCTGGAGCAAGAAAGACAATAATCTTGCACAAAAATATATGCTAATATTCCTTTATAGAGGAAAATGCTATTTTTACAGGAGAGGAAGTAAAATTCCCTAATGAAAAACAAATTTAACATGGTCAGTTTGTCATTTAAAAGCATTACACCAGACCTCTAGAGTAAGATGGCGGATTGAACACACGTGCCTAACTTTGTTCTCTCCGCAAATCCCACTCAGATGCAGTAAAGAGGTTTTTATTTATTTTTAATTTTTTAATATTTTTATCCTCATCTGAAGATATTTTTTTGTTGCTTTTAGAGGGAGAGGAAGGGAGACAGAGAAATATCAATGCAAAGAGAAGCATCTATTGGTTGCCTCCTGCACGCACCTGGACTGGGGGTCGAATGCACAACATTTTGGTTACAGGACAACGCTCCAACCAACTGAGCCACATCAGCCAAGGCTGGAAAGAGGTTTTTTAAAGGATATAAATCCATAAGAATGGGGAAAACAGTAACAAAATTTTAGAAGCTAGAAAAGCAGATGGTCCAGTGGTTAGACCTGAGAAAATGGAATGTCAAGTCAACAGAGGGAAAAGTTAACGACCAACCTGATTACCCCACAGAATTCTCTGAGGTCTCAGGATGGGCAGCCCAGGGGTCTGGATATGGGCATGAGGATGGTGGGTTAAAGCAAGGAAGACCAAGATGGAAACTGGGAAGTTACTCGTGCTACCAGGCGCCTGGTGCTCCCCAACCAGCAGAAGTCTGGAGGTTTATTCCCTGGAGAGGGTGAACCAAGGGCTTTGACTGGGGTGTCGGGCCTAGCTGAGGGAAGTCGAGTGAATGTCTCTTCAGTCCTGAAAGCAGGGACGCCTCCTCCCTACACCCTTTCCTCCGCCTCAGCTGCCCCAACAAGAACCGGCAGCCTCACCCTTCAGGCAGATTGCAAGACTCCTTTCTGGAGAAAGTGAAACAATTCAAGAAGCACGTAAAGATATGAACCCTAGGAGAAGGTTCCCAGCAACGAGAGGAGAAGGTCCCCACCCCAACCACCTCACCCACCTCAACTCCAAAAACACCCAAGTGTGTGCTCAGTAGTTCAATCGCCTTTTTATTCCCTACTCTTAATCATGAGCTGAAGGCCAAGAATGACCAGATGTCTGATAAATTCCTCTAATGGACGATAAAGACCCAAACAAAGAGGAAAAGGCAGCTTAGGGGAAGCAGAAACTATGCAGAGATAAGAAAACTTTAAAAAAACATATCTATAAATCCTCTGAGAGCTCACAGAAGGAATTGCATCCATGAAACAAAAAAGAGAATGTTGTTAAAACAATAAAATGTAACATTCAGAAAACAAAAAAAGGTCTTGATTCTTAAAAACATAATAGCAAAATGAGGAAGTTGATAGAAGGAACTGTAGATAGAGCTGAGGAAGTCTCTCAAAAAGTGAAGATAAAGACAGGTAAGAAATAATTAGAAAATTCAGTATCTAACTAGCAAAGTACCAGAATGAGAAAACAGAAAGTGGAGGGGAAGAAATCATCAATTGAAACAATTCAAGATTTTCTAGAACTAAAAGATATGTTACCTGACCAGAAAGGGCCCATCAGGTGCCCAGCAGAATATAAACAGACCCTCGTGATAGCATATCACTTTAAAATTTCAGAAAACTGGGGACAAAAATAACTTCCTACCAGCTTACAGTTACAGGCAAAGATTAGGAATCAGAATGGCTTTAACTACTCAACAGCAATTCTAGAAGCAAGAAGACAAGCAAGGAGAGGTCTAAGAGAAAATAGTTTCCAGCCTAGAATTTGCTACCCAGCTGTTACCAACCAAGTGAAGGCATAAAACAGAATTTTCAGACACAGCAAGTCTCAAACAATTTATCTCCCATGTACTCCTTCTCAAGAAGTTACCAGAAGATTTTTATCTAAAAAAAAAAAAGAGCAGATCAGGATGACATGAGATTCAGAAATAGGAAATCCAATAGAGAAGAGAGATGAAGGAGGGTGAATGGAGACCCCGGGGTGACAGCTGTGCACAGGAGTAGAGGGTGCCCACCCGAGCTTAAACAGTGTAACTAAACACACCTCAAAGGCTGTCATCATGAAGATCCCTGCAGCCACTGAACTTAGTTTTTCACCTGAGGTCAGAACACTGGGGTGGACCTATCCCAGGGTCTTATCTATGCTTGGCTCAACTGATCATGAACTTGAATATTAAGTTGCTGCTCTCCCCTCCTTAGCCTGATGCTTCACCCCATACAAGAGTTCTGTTTTGGCCTACTCCTGAGGGGCTAGAGATAGGCAATGATGAACTTCGATGTAGAAATACAGAGCTGCTCACTCCCCCAACACATTCCTCCAGGCATCTAGTACCTACAGCATAGTACGACCCTGAGAAGGGCAGAGACCTGAATAACCAGAAATCAGACGATCACTTCTGTCGGGGAAGGAGAGACACCCACCTCGGGAGGAGCCACGGGGAGCTGCTGTGGGACCAGCAATCTTCTCTTTCTTGACTTGGGCACCTGGATGGCATTTTGCTATGCTTTAACCACTCTCCTACATGTAAGATATGTTCACAACAAAATAATTTAAGAAATTAATTCTAATGTAAATATTGGAAGTGCTTTTGTTTTTTCCTGTTTAGGGGTAAATATCCAACCCATGTTCTTTCTCTGCAAAGTGTTGTACTTCCGACTTCCGGCCAAGATGGAGGCGTAGGTAGACACACTGTGCCTCCTCGCACAACCAAAAGGAAGACAACAACAAATTTAAAAACAAAAAACAACCAGAACTGACAGAAAATCTAACTGTATGGAAGTCCGACAACCAAGCAGTTAAAGAAGAAACATTCTTCCAGACCGGTAGAAGGGGCGGAGACAGGCAGCCGGGCGGAGAGGA